>JAYMSR010000926.1:0-11729 GCA_036897825.1 Plantago rigida | reverse complement strand
TCTTAAAACCCGTATCCGGACCCACGGGAAGGTGAACCCGGGACGGAGGGAGTATATGTTTATTATACATAAAATATTTAAAATTAATCATAATATGTTCATAATTAAATATTTGATGTTCTCGTTTGCAAAAGTTTGTACTGCGGATGTACTTTGTGAAAACTGAAAAGACAGACAGAAGAGAGAAACGCGTGGCAAGCTTCCATAGACAAAAGGCACAAGAGCGAGCAGTGTTGTGCCAGCCAACCTAGTGTTGATACAAAACCAGAAACCAGAAACCAGAACGAGCAAAGAGAGTAAAGGAAAGAAGAAGAAGAAGCAACCAATTCATCTCCATTCCAAATTTCCAATTCTCAATTCTACAACATGATGAGATGAAGTGACAAGACAACCTTCTTCTTCTTCTTCAGTTCTATCTCCACCACCTTGTTATCGTTTCAACTCAACACCCAAAGCCCTAACTCCTCTAAACTCAATTGCATTGCCTTAATTATGGTGAGTCTCTCATCTCATCTTTCAATTCAGCGCAATTTTTCACTTTTGTTTTGGTAAAACTCACTTTTCATTCCTTTTTCGTATCTTTCAGTTCTCAATTGCAGCTATTAATGATGAAAAAGACTCTAAAAATCACTGGCAACCGTTAGCCCCTACCAAAGAAGCTCAGGCAACTCTCTCTATCTCTGCCTTTTCTTCGTTTTTACGGTCTCTACTCGATTATAAGTCTATTTCATTCTTCGTCCTACTCGATTGTATGAAAATTTAGTCTATTTTATTGTTGAATGTTGGACCGACCTAATCGATTAGACGATGAAGATTTAGTTGTCGCTGTTATTCCGATTTAGGGTTACACTGCCACTCTCCTGTTGTATAACTCCACTTTGTTGTTGCTGCAGGAGTTCCATTTGTCACAATTATATCATGATGGGCTTTTGAAGTTACAAGCTAAGGACTATGTCAAGGCTCGTCAACTTCTCGAGACCGTCTTGAAAGATCCGCTCGTAGCAAATGCTGAGGTTTCGTGTGCGCTTTGGATCATTTCGTGCTTTTTTTTGTTTCACATTTTATTATTATTATGATTGTCATTCTTTTCCCTATCCTTTTCCATGTGTTTTAGTAGATATTTCTTCATATAGATTTTGCTTATGATTTGTTTGGGTCTGTTGTGATCTCATTTTGTTTTAGGCGGAGAAAGGAGCAAGTGGTGGTCACCTCTTACAACTCAGGTTTGATCTATATTATTTGGATACATGACCCTTATTTAGTGAAATATTCTGGTTGGACAAAGATGAACCATATGCCATCATAATTTGAAAGAGATAGTGCAAGTAGATATGATAGGCCTTCTTGAAAACTTGATTTTTTTGTACTTTCTTTCTTCCCCTGCATTTATAATTTTCTACCCCTTCTGTATAGCTAAATTCACATCTTATTGTGGATATTTTGTATGTTATCCATAATTGTCTATAGCAATTAATATAGATCAAGGTTTTTCGACTATCGTGACCTTAAATTATCCTCGTTCATGACATTTGGTTAATTACGGTTGCTTTCTACTTTGAAATTTGCTTTGACAGAATCTAAGACTTCCACCTTTTTTTTATTATTTTGTTAATATAATTTCTGTATCTTTCGTGTTTTCATTTGCATTAGAGAGAACCATTTACCCCGTAATGTAAAAATGTTATGAATAATTCTGATGAACTCCTAATTACCTGTAACCCAAACTGAAAGAAAACTGTTCTAAGAACTTGACCTTTTCTGCTTTCTGCAGATATCTGGCCCTAAAGAATCTTGCTACGGTCTCTCTTCAACAAGGTCCTTCCTATCATGAGACTGCAATGAACTGCTACCTCCAAGCTGTGGAGATTGATAATAAAGATTCCGTTGTCTGGAACCAGTTGGGGACACTAGCATGCTCCATGGGGTCTCTAAGCATCTCGCGTTGGGCATTTGAGCAAGGGCTAGTTTCCAGCCCTAGAAATTGTATGCATAGTTTGTTTGTTTCATTTCTAGCCCACTTTTTTTTTTCTTTATGAAATTTACTGTGTAGCAGTTCCTGCAGTAATACTCCGTAAGTGTATGATATTTTCAATGGTTTTTATTCTAGTTTTATATATGTTTTTTTTTACCTAATAACCATGAGCAGCTTTTGCAATATACTGGGTCAAAATCACATGTTTAGCTACAGCATTGCATCTTTAGTAGTGGAGGTAATGCAAGGGTAATACAACTTTATAAAAACATAGTGAAGCTAAACATGTGTGTTGATCATGTTTCTCGCAAAAGTTTGTGAATAGTAACCATTGATGCTAACTAAATATTGCTGAAGGTCAATGCTTATGATTTGTTCTCAAACTGCAGGGAATTGCATGGAGAAGCTCTTAGAAGTCTTAATTGCTATTGGCGATGAAGTAGCATGTCGTTCTGTTGCTGAGCTAATACTACAGCATTGGCCATCCCATTCTCGCGCTTTGCATGTTAAGAGTACAATTGAGGAGTCTGAACCCATTCCATTTACTCCTAGAGGTATAGATAAACTAGAACCCAAACATGTACGGCTGAAATTTCCTGAGAAAAGGAAAGCACAGGATGAAGAATCGGAAAACGAATCATTATCTAAAAAGTTGAAGGAAATCATTAATGTGCAACTTTCAGAAGCCTCCTGGATGGCTCTTGCTGGTGAAATAATGAAGATCTTGGGCCCAGCTTCTCCAAGCTCTTGTTCAACAAGAACTGAGAGGTACAGATCCAGAGATGTTAAACTAATAATACAATTGCCTTCATCTTCAGCAAAATTCAATGGCACTGTTGAGGATGAAGGAGTTACATTATCTGGCTCAGGCATGCCCTCTGGTAAAGTTATCTCTGCCAGTGATAAGGAGGAATCCACATCCAAAGAGCAACTTCAAGAGAGAAGAAGTATACGGCTCAAGGCTCGTAAACCAGGGAAAGAAGAATCAGACTTTTCCTCCAATAAGGACCATGCAAAAGCTGTGAAGCGGTTTTTGACACCTTATCTTTTCACTGGAACTGGTATTACGAACTTGAAGGACAATTCCAATCCTTCTTTATGTGCTGAACCAGTGGCCTATTCACTGGATTCGGAATCTACTGATGTCATCGCATTTATCCAAAAAAATACCCGTAATCTTGGTGCTCACCACATGGGTCACTTGCTTTTGGAGGAAATTGCTAATAAAAGCATTTTGTATCATGATAACCTTACGATGATACTGGACTTGGAGAAGGTGACAAGAGACTGGCCACAGGATAGAACTCGGGAGTGTAGCCTTTTTCTTGCTGAGCTATATTGTGACATCGGATTAAGATCTTATGAAGTTTCAGCAATGCGCAGTTTCATGTCGGAAGCAAACTACCATGTTTGTAAAATTATAGAATCTGTAGCTTTGAAATATCCTTTTGGTACTACTGGAATTGATAAGCAAAGAAATTTTACCATGTCCAATGTCGTCACGGGTGGCGAACTTCCATTGCCAATGGAGAACCCTTTCTTGTTAGGCCACACACACTGCTTCTGGATAAGATTCCACTGGTTAGGTGCATGCTTATCCCATTTGGAAGGTGATAAAGAACAGGCTCAAAAGAAGTTTTCTGTTGCATTCGCTTTTTTCAAGGACAAGGACAGAGTGAGCAAGTCTTCTGATTCAATTTCCTTACCACACTGCAAAGCCTTAGGAAAATTGACTATCAAACGAATTCTTCATGAGATAAATTTAATTGAGGTCGATTACTTGCTGAAGAACTTTGTTAGTGAGATGCTTGAGAAAAATATGCACGCAGAGTGTGCTCATATGCTTGCACCTCTTCTATTTGTTGAAGATGATGTGCATCTGGATATTTTATATGCATGGGATTCTGAAGGTGAAGGGTTTAATACAGTCGAGTTATCTGCATTAGATATCTTGATTAAATCATGTGAGCTAGCAGAAACAATGGACGTTAATGTATACTTAAATTGCCATAAAAGGAAGCTCCAAATTCTTATAGCTGCAGCTGGTCTTGAGGGTGACTCTCCTGATAATGGTGGTCTACGTGTGTTTTCGTCTTGTGAAAGTAGACCAAAAGAAACACTATTGAAAAAGTGGAATACTTTAGTTGCCAAAGAGGTGAAGGCTCTTTCTCAATCTGCATCTAAAATGAGGAGCATCATGAGTTCTGTAAGTACTCATTCCTTATATGTTTCTGCCAGTCTTTTAAATACCTGAAATGGGGTCTTATAAAACTTTAAGTGGATTTATGATTCATACTTCTGAAGTTGCATTAACTGCAAAAGGAGGTAGCATAGCAAAGACCTGGAACTGATGATTTACTCTATTACTTTATTTTTCAGTTCGAATAATACAATCTTGTGAGGTATAGCTAGTATGACAATTATCACCGCTTTTTTTTGGCGGTTACTGTTTTTACTTTTGAGTATTTGGAAATCTGTACAGAACTGAAAGTATTAATCAATTCTGTAGTAATTTGGGTGATCTGTGAATAATTGAATGTGAGTGATGGTTTGGTCTAAAATTTGGGTAAGAATGTATTAGTAAAACTTTGGATTTTGGAGAAGTTGTATTGGTTTAATGTCTTTAATCTGACAAATGGAGAAGTTGCTTTATTGGTGTATTGTCTTTAATTGTAAAATAAATACGTTCGTCATATGAATCAAGTCAGTCGGGCTACTCAATATTGAAGACAAATAAGCTGTCTCCTTTTTGTTTGTTTGCAGTTCTATCACAGTAGTGAGTTGTGTATTTATCATTACCTTACTAAGTGTTAAATTGAACTCAATTGCATTCTTTCTGAGTCTAGATAATTTTACACCAAAGACTTAAGCTGCCTTGAGGAACTTATTTTGGCAACATTTTCATCTTATGTTTAACCGTAACCTTCTGTGCAGAACATGCCCATGGCTATTATTGGCGATATCCAAGCTTTGTTGCTGACTATCATGTGCAGTATTGCTAATTCATACATAGCTGGAAAGTCCTCGAGAACCAGTGTTCCCGAGTCTGCTGAGCAAACTGAAGATTGCTATCTTGTGGATGCTGCTATTTCATTCTTTAAACTGCAGCACTTGAACTTAAATGTTACAATCAAGTCCCAAGTAAGAAAGAGCAGCCCTCAAATTAGTCTCTCCCTCTCTATTCCTCTTATGTGTGTGTGTGTTGCTCTCTTTTGGTGTTCTCTCAAAGCTGCATTCTTACTTCTTTTCTCATATATCTTGTCAGGCCGAGTTAATTGTGGCAATTCATGACATGCTTGCGGAGTTTGGGATCTGCTGTGCACGGGGGAATGGTGAAGAAGAAGGGACATTCTTGAAACTTGCAATTAAGCATCTTTTGTCATTGCATATGAAGCTCAAGTCAAATGTGCCTACTCTTAAGAAGGAGAAAGAAATTATGATTGATGAAAGTCATTCCTGTGATGATCACGGTAAAATAACTGAGCAACTTTCTCAGAGTATCGATCTGTCTAGAATTCATACTGAATCAAATTCCATTATGCTTGATGTGGAAGTGACCAAACCTTATGAGGACAAAGCTGGCACAATAGTAGAAGATACAATTGCTGGGGTTTGTTCAGGGAGTGTTTCTTCTGGTCCAGATGTACCTGAAGCAGGTCAAATATGTGGCAGTTATGGGCTTAAGGACATGTGCAGCACTGAAGATATGAGGAACACTCTGAGTCTCGATTGCATGTCTAAGTTAACTGAAGATGAAATGGAAGAACTTGAGCTTAGTATTGATAGTGCGTTGGATCAATGCTTTTACTGTCTGTATGGTTTAAACTTGAGATCTGATTCATCTTGTGAGGAGGATTTGATCACACATAAAAATACTTGCCAGGGAGATTATCAGACAAAGGAGCAGTGTGCTGATGTCTTCCAATATATACTTCCATATGCCAAAGCTTTTTCTGTGAGCTCTCTGTCTCTTATACACACAGCTATCTTCAGTTTTCTCTCATTTGTCCCTGTTATGTTTTTCTTGAAAGATATATACACACTTTGCTAACAATATTGAATTTATCTGGTGGGATGACATTGTTTTTTTTCAGAAAACTGGGCTTGTTAAACTTCGGAAGGTTCTGAGAGCCATACGGAAACATTTTCCACAACCTCCAGATGATGCTTTGTCTGGAAATGCAATTGATAAGTTCTTGGACAACCCGGCATTATGTGAAGATAAGCTGTCGGAGGAGGTTGGTTCTGATGGCTTTATAAGTACCATAATCAGAATAATTTTTCCAGATAATGAAATCCTCAAACCAAAGAACACACCATCAGTTGAAAGGTATAATTGATTCTGTTTAATTCGTAACTGCAATTATCATATTCAAACTAGGAAGCTACAACACAATTTTTTCTGGTTGCAGCTCTGATGCTTACCTTGAAGTTTATCAGAACCTGTATTATCTTATTGCTCAGTCTGAAGAAATCAGTGCAACTGATAAATGGGCTGGTTTTGTGTTAACAAAAGAAGGGGAAGAGTTTGTAGAGAATAATGCAAACCTCTTCAAATATGACCTACTATATAATCCTCTTCGCTTTGAAAGTTGGAAAGGGCTTGCTAATATATATGATGAGGTAAAGATCAAAGTGCTCTTTTTTTCTTGTATGAATTCTCAGAAATTAAAGGTTGCATACTTACCTAGATCTGAAGAGAGCATGCTACTTGGTACAGGAAGTGGATTTGTTATTGAATGATGGTAGCAAGCAGATAAACGTGCTAGGATGGAGGGAAAATGCTACTTTACCTCAGAGAGTGGAGGCAAGCCGACGGAGGAGCAGGAGATGTCTACTCATGACGTCAGCTTTGGCAAAAACAGCAAGTCAGCAGGTTTAAGAACCTTCTCAGCCACTGCACTGTGGAAAATATAACAATTTTCATTTATTTGCACCTAATTGCTCGACCAAAGTGAGGTTGAGGCTAGGATTGGTAATTTACCTTTGAGATATTTTGCTATATCGGATCTTGATGGCTCCGAGCCAGTTTGGAGCCATCTGGATCTTTTCTAGATTTGGATGCAACCGGAGCCATCCATATAATAAATACTAACGGAATTGTGAATTGGCTCCAGGATAATTTTTTTGGCTCCAAGGATGAAAAATGAATCGGCTTATTGCTGCGAATTCTCAACTCTGGTGTATGAATGACGTGGTTATAGTGATAAAAGGATTGTGTTGATTGAGGCTTTTACTGAATTATTTTACCTCCAACTTTGGAAGTTACACAAATTCCTTCTCTTCTCATTTTGTGTAAATTATGTTTTTAGGTTTCTTCATCTCAATTGATTCACATAAGCAAATACACTCTTGCCATTATATATTTGGAAATACTAAAATTTAAACAGGAAAAAAAGGGAAGTGTTTATTTTTCTTAAAACAGGAAAGTGCAGCTTATTTTAGCATTTCCACAAGATATACTGGCAAAAGTACTAGCTTATCTGAAATTATATCTGAAACTACAAGTTAAATATATGGACTCATTCGTCCTTCTTTTCCTCTCATGATCCAACTATTACTCACCTTGATTAAGACATAATTCCTATGACATTTAATTTCCGTTTTCTTCTCCAAGACTCCAAAATGAAGTCTAAATTAGAGCAAGCTCTTGATCTCATATCCAGCTTTGTATTCGTTTCTACTTAAGAGCAAAGAAATCCACGTTATTGTATTGAATTTAGACTTTTGTTTAGCAAGTTAAGCCATTGAAGAACTTCGTTTTTATATGTACTTTGAATATATGTTTTGATAAATGAGTCTAATCTCTTGTGATATTCTAATGAAACTTTCTTGTAAAAAAAAAAAAGAAGAAGCTTTCATCATACGTGTTTTAGTCCTTTATGGATTATAACCAACTGAAATATCTTATGTATGATTATACACATCCAGTTCTACCATAAACATCGCTATGCTAAACCAGTTGGTCATCATTTTGCTTTACTGTTGCTTGTTATTATCTATGACTACATCTGTTCTAAAAGAATTTACGTCTTGGTTTAAATAAATTAATTATCATTGCAACCTCTTAATGATATGTAAAACGCACGTGAAAGAATATGCAAGGGGATATGCAGACTGAAAAATGAATTCTGACAATATGATTTTAGTTAAATGGATTTGTAAGGAGTGAGTTCTAGAGCCTTGAAATAATTGTTATAGTAAATTGCAACTATGGTGTTCACAACTGGGGAAAGCTAATTGTTTTCCTCATCTGTGATAACTTATTCTTGTTGTTCCAATAAGAAGTACAATTATTACAAATTGTCAGGCATGAAAAGTGAAAATGGTAAATTTCAAGATATGAACCCTATTATGCAACAGTAAGATAGCAATAACTAAGTTTTCTTTTGAAGAAGACTGCACATTCGGTTTTCAGTCATTGATAGGGTTCTCCAATATTCCAATGTACATGACTTGCTGATAGAGCTTAGGATAGGAAAAGCATAGGATTTTTGATGCAGCAATAGCTACATTTTCTGGAGTTTTCTTGAAAGAACGAAAAAAATAAAGACACCAATCCTCGAAGAGACGAACCACCCGAAAGGGCGAAACCAACTCCAAAGAGCGAAGTAGACTAATTTTTGACTAATGATTAATAAACTCAAAGACACTCTTATATATAAAAATAACTTCCTAATTAGACTTGAACTCTATAAGGTAACTTGCCTATCAATACTAAAAAAGTCTATAAGAATAATAAGTTGTATTATTCATAATAATAATTTAGGAAACTAGGTCCATAATAGTAAAACTCCAAAAGCATAGCCATGGCTCACCAAAATCATATCTTTCGTTGTCCCAAAATCTTTTGCTCAATCCGTTGGTCATACCGCTGAATGTCGAAACACTAGAGCAATGTCTCCATACCTAGAAGCTCAAGCCGATGGCAAGATGAAAATTTTCATGACATCACAATTCAAGACCTTACTTTGTTCACAGGATAAACAATTTGCCGCCTTGTGGATGCATTAGGCAAATGTACCCTTCCCACCCAAGCTACTGCCCATCTCAGGCTAGCGATTATGTTAACTATTACCCACCCTAATCTGCTAAGCAAGTTGGCGATTCTGAGCCGAATGATATGAAATTGCATGTATCTGAACATAACCTTGAGGTCAAGTCAGAATTTACAGGGGAATGGAGGATGCGGTCAATCTCGGGTCGCAGGGCATAACGGCCCACAAAAAAAATCTAGGATAGAGGCAACGGGATGGCCAGGAAAATTGGTCATTTACTCCTAAATATCATTGTCATGGCACTAGCCTGCATGCTATGCAGTCCAGGATAGAGGTATATATCCAAGGCAAGTCTAAAAACGCTCCAAGATAGCAGGACCGCCCCAGGTTAACAACAATGGTTTGTATAGATACGAAGACAAGCCTCAACAACATGAAAAGTCGTTATAGACTCACATATGTTCTATATGATATATTAGTTGAAAGAGTATTTCCAGACACATATATCACAACACGTCACTCATTACAAATCGTTGGAAAAGATAAGGGTCAGCATGAATTCTATCACATCCTGGTGATGCATGTTTACAAGAATAGATTCAAGGTCCTTAACGAAAGAATGATGGATATGAACCCTTCAACCTACCAGTTATATGTGTGTACGAAATTCATTATTGAAAAATTAAATTTACAAGAGACCGAAGAGAAAAGGCCTCAAGTAAAAGGCTGGGGGCCGGGTGGGGTGGGGGGTAAGAATTGTTATTGATCTTAAATCATAATTATGATTAAGACATATTTTCCTATAGACTTTTAGTAGTGATAGCAAGTAAACGTATAGATTACAAGTATAGTTAGGAAGTTACTTACTTCCTTAAATTAAAACCTTCCTAACTTTACTTATTTGGTGTTCTATTAGAAACTTCTTAACCTATAAAATAAAAGTTTATTTATCCCACTATCTAGTTCTTTATTATTTCTCTTTTCTATTTTATTATTATTTTAGTTATTCCCCCTCTTACTTTATCATCCACTTATAAGTTTATCAATACACAACCACTCACAAACGAATATTTTATTAATTTTCGTTAAGCCTAGAGAAAGCAACCCCTAGAAAGTTCTAAATAGAACGGACGTAGAATTACTTTATTACCTAATAGAGCCCATGTCAAATTAGGAAATTGTTCTATATTAAGAGTCTAGGGTGTATCATTCAATAATCACGTTTTAGTCTACTTCGCTCAGCATAGTTAATTTCACCCTTTCGCGTGATTCGTGTATTGGCATTGGTATTTTTATATTATTTAAACTTTCAATAAAACTCCAATAAACTACTGCTCACGAAAATCATATATTTCATTGTATTTAAATCCTTCATCCATCACAAAAGATTCTCCACATATATAGAGAACTACATGCGAAACCCAAGCGAACCGCACATGGATAAGTGCATTACGAAACGTGATTTGCAAAGGGATTGGAGTGAATCAGGTATCTACTACTACTGACATGAAAGGAGGGTGAGAGTTTGGGTGAGGGGGATTGGCGAAATTCTAACTAACTGATGTTTGGCACTAACTTAGAAAGTGAGTTAGGATGGTTTAACTAGTGAATAGTATATACTTCGAAATAGTGTTTTGTACAATGCTAAATGATTTTAAGTATTACTATATGTTTGTTATATATGGTGCGTAAAAATAAATTGATGTGTGTATGAAAGAAGTGATTGGTTTTTTTTTTGAAGTTATAAGTTGGGAGTAACTTGCCTTATTTCTATCTCGCCAACCTAGGCCAAAAGAGAGTAGACCTGTCCTCCTTGTAGCCACGTCCCCAGAAGAATCTGCTCCAACCCTACAGTAAATGTTATAATTTGATGGCGTGAACTTTCAAGAGAGCTGAAAGGCATATCACTACAGCTATTCAAGGGTATACATGTTGAACGAAAATCACACTTTTATAATATAAACACTTATCTGCATATAAATACTAGATTTTTGTGAATCAGTTTATAATAGAAGCAACATTTTATGTTAAGTTTCAGACTCACCGAGGGGAAGATACTAATTTGCTCTTCCCAGATTGAAACTGCAATGTCGCTTCAAGCATCGTCTCAGCCATAACAGATCGCTTCTCCATCTGGGCAAGGGAAGCCATGGCAGTGTCGTACTTTTCCTGCGCATGGAATGTGTAACATGTTAAAGTTCTTGATATTAAGTCGATGAAAATATATAATAAATAAATTCAATCTGCAACCACTCAAGTCCAGTCATTTGTTGGTTCAACAAACACCATATTATAAAAAAAAATGAATTCCTAGTCCCTATCGACATAGACGAATGCAAGATTTTTGTGGCACAGTTTTTAAACATAATACTATTTAAAATTTAAATAGTATAACTTATTTATTAATTACAAATAATTTTTATTATTTCCATTCGTAAATTTGGGTTAAGTTTATAATTTTATCAATTTAAAAACAAATATCTTTAGTTTTATATTTTTCTCTCAAGTGTAATTTCGGTTTACAGTTTTCTTAATAAATCAGACCACATGGACTTTTGAGTATAAATGATCATATTGAAAAAAAGGATAAAGTAAATTAATAAATTCTTATAAATGAAAATATATATAAGGAATAAAGAAGAAAACACACAAAACATGTTCATGCAGGGTCGTGCCTGGACCTATGTGCTCAATTCAATGATGCAGCGTGCGTGATTGGATACAAGAACAATAAACTCAAAACTCGTGTATTCAAAAGA
>JAYMSR010000925.1:0-11734 GCA_036897825.1 Plantago rigida | reverse complement strand
GCCTTTGGAGAGATATTCAGGATTCTCATCAAGTATGGGAGGTCGTCTCTCATGACGGAAGGCGACACCTCGGCTTTCGGGGATGAGAGCGCGATGGATCGGCTTCAAGTCTTCCTAAATCGCAGATTAGTGAGATGGGACTCATTCGTATATATCACTTAGTGATTCAGTTTATGCAAATTACTATTAGATTGTGTTTGTAATTGTAGCTACCGAATGTGATGGAACATGAGTATAACTAGGTGCAACAAATAAAAATTTAATAGTAACTAATCTTTAGAATTAATGTATAGTTTTTTGTTGAAAGATTACGATAAAATATGGTAAAATGTGTGTCACGTAAGCTTTTTTTGTTAATTGTTACATGATAGAATTTCATATTATCTAAAAGTTTGAACTTGTAGAGAGGTGTGGTGATACCATGATAGAATTGTATTTCATCTAAAAGTTTGAAGTTGTAGAGAGATGTGGAATATAACTATTTATATTAATACTCCAATAGTTCCCGCACTTGTGGCCGGTTACAACCTCTTTGGGAAGTCCATTCGAGTGGAAATTTAATGTGGGATGGATTGACTCTGTGGAGATTCAAACGCAGATTACGCGTGAGACAAAGGCTCTGATACCATGATATATATTACATCTCATTTAAAATCTCGAATTTATAAAGAGTTGTGAAACTAATCCACTTATATTATTTTATCTTAACACTAGTTTCATGTTTGGACAACTCTATGAATCTTATACCAACCGTTTGAAATGGTCTTTCTAGGGTTGCTCCTGTAAAATGGTTTTCTGCCATCAACCTTCTGCATTCGTGTAAGCTTCTCGAATCGTTGCAGATATGCGTCTCTATTACATCTGATATTGTTTGGTTATGAAGCTATGCAGGTGGAAGAAGTATGTTAGTGGATAAATTGGGTAAACTAAGACCCAACCATTTGGAAGAGCACGTAGGAGAAGTTGGATAAATAAATGTCTCAAGCCCAACCCAAAATTACATACTCCGCATTCCGTTGTAAATTCACTCCATCAACATGGGTTAGCATGAAGTCTAAGTCTTCCCAACAGGAAGATCTCCAAGACTCCAGGCTAGACATGAAGGCCCAGAACCATATAAATATAAAGAGACGAGATTGAAAACTCCAAGGCATCGTATACTTCATCATCTCACCCTAGAATATTAGTATATGACAGTTAGTGATACTCCATATTGCATGAGACCTAAAAACTCAAATATAAACTACGACCATCTCCTGTGAAACCATCTCCATAGCTTCACAGAGGCTTCATGATCATGAGCATCTCCACAACCTTGCTTGAGATCAATATAGGATACAACATAGTTTGGAATTCTTCCATGCGGTTACTGGTTACACACAACTACACAAGTACTTTAAAGGTGCCTAAAGCTCCTCGAACAAAAGGTAAAGTCGATATAATTCTTTTTGTTATTTTCTAATTATTAATCTTCTAGACTTATAGACTTATTGAATTGAGTGATGTAGTCCATTCGATTAGCACCGCACGGTGTTCTATTTGAATCTCAGGCCCCATGCTTTCTTCTTGTCTTGAGGTCGTTAGTACCCCAAGACAAACCTGGTGTGTAAATGTTCAGTTTAGCTGAATTATTTGGTGCATGTCAAAACTTTTGACTACTTAAATGTTAATCAATCGTAATAGCCTAATAGGGTTAGATCCCTAAGCCCAAAAGTCACTGTTAAGCTTATAAGCCAAGTCAGAAAAATACTATATAAAGTGCAATGTGAGTCAAGTGAAGGAGATTGATTGTCAAGGGTAGTTAACGTGTAGTGTTGTTATATTGACAAACTAGAGGTGTTTATTTCAACTATATGATCATATATTAATATACTCCTACTAGCTTAGCAACAATAAGACAGTTTAAGTAGGTCAACATCCGAGTATATGTGCTTGGTGTTAGAGATTCTCAAACTAAAGATTACAGTTTAACTAATTTCATTGAAATATGCAACTATTAACCACAAGAACCTTTTTGGGAACGTAATTTCTTGGCCATACACGTTTTTGGTATGACAAGTCCTGTCAAGATCAATGTACATAAGTTTATAAAGATCTGCAGATTCAAGAAGAAGAAATAGCACAACATCTAGTTAGCTAGCCTGCAGATGGTTGAAGAAGAATATAAGGAAAGGCGTGTTTGATATTGTTACGTTTTATCATTAAGTACAAACATGTGTTATTCCTTATGCAGTGTGACTTGTACATAGCGGTTACCTTCCGTTAGATTAGATAGTTAGTATATAAACAGAGCTTGTTCTGTTTATCATCTTCATCTTTCATTCTTTCGTTTTCTCTCAATCGTAAACAACAGAATTCTCTGTAATTCTTCTTTAGTTTATAAATGTCAATTTGGTTATCTACTGTTTGTTTAACAGTTTTTACAAGTCCGGTCGGCTTTAGTCTAGTCGTAAATGTTCGACATCTTTATCGAGCCAGTTGGATGAGGTAACTGCGTTCAAGGACCAACCATTTGCAGTTCAGTCGTTTCCTGTCATTCTGGATTGTTCCGTCAGATACTGTGATTCCAAATTATGTAAGAGTGTGGTTGTGAGATGTTATACAAAAAGACACAATAAAGTAAGATATGAAACTTTTAGGGTTGTTTCAAAGCCAAACATGAGGGTTTCATCTCAAAATAGATAATACATACCAACAAAAGATGTGTATATCCAATCATTGATAACCACACCGACTAAGAAGTTCGGATCTCATATAACAATGAGCTAAGCAATATTTCATTATATAAACACGATTAATATTGATATAATGAAATACTAATCTGGGTTTATCGACTACTTATATATTGTGAGTTGTGACCATCAATTAACAAAATTTCTGTGTCAAATTTATGTATGAATTAAGATAATCCGGATTGTGTGGGAGAAAAGCTGGCAAAAGAGACGTTGCTCTGAAACTTTGGATGTGACATGATATCTCATTAATTACAACTAGCAATGTGGACAATGTCAATGTTCATTAATTAGACCATCACCTTATTAATTCATAGGGAAGAGCCACGCAATTCATTAATTTTTCACTACTACTATTCCTTAAACATCACTCTATATATTAGACATGTTCTTTAAATCTATCAACCAACTTAATTATTTGCACCAAGCCAACTTAGCTTTGATCAAATGACAATGAGAGGGCAACTCATTTTCTCTCTTTGCTCCTTACTCTGCCTCATAGGGTTGCCCTCTCTTGCAACTTCGGCTCGTTGTCCGCATTCGCAACAACTCGAGAGAGATAGGGTTGTCGCTTTGCCCGGACAGCCCGACAATGTGACGTTCTCTCAATATGCGGGTTATGTAACAGTGGAGCAGAAAGCACGTCGAGTACTATTCTATTGGTTGATCGAGGCGGTGAAGAACCCGGAGTCGAAGCCACTCATCTTGTGGCTCAATGGCGGACCTGGTTGCTCCTCGATTGCTTACGGTGCATCGGAGGAGGTGGGGCCGTTTCGGGTCAACTCGGATGGGGAGACACTTTCACTAAGTACACATCCTTGGAATATAGGTGCTAATGCATGCCAATTTATTACATTCTCTATACATTGATTTTTTTGTTGCTAAAAGTGTTACCAAAATTTACTTGTTTTTTCATGTAGAGGCAAACTTGTTGTTTCTTGATTCACCTGCTGGAGTTGGTTTCTCATATTCAAGTGGTTCTGCTGATCAGACCCCTGGTGACCAAAGAACAGGTTTTGACTTTAGGTCTTAAAAAGGTCATTTTTTAAACCATAATAATTGTACAATTTCGACTTAATTTGCATTGTCGCGTTGCATAGGTGAAGATGCGTACAAATTTCTCTCAAAGTGGTTGAAAAGGTTCCCCGAGTTTCAACACCGACCGTTCTACATAGCGGGAGAAAGTTATGCAGGTACATAAATCATAAAGCTTGTTATACCTGTAATGGTATTTTTACGATCTCTTAATCATGTAAGTATCTTGTGAAACGAAACCAGTCATATAGTATGATTCAAACGAAAACAGTTTTTAACTGTAAGATTAATTTGTGTATATGCGTAACTAATCCTATAGTAGTTCACCAACTACACATAGTTTCTCCTCAATTCTATTCCTAAAGCATGATTGTTCAAGTTGCAATTGTCTTGTTGTGGCGAAATGGATAGGGATAAAAAGTACAATTTCAAGGGACAAGTTGCCCAATAGAAAATACACATGATTACTTCACTCCCTCCTGTTTTCTTTTTTCCATGTCCATTTATCGTTCGTTATAGTAATTATTCTGTCATTACATACCCGAGCTATCGAAGCTTATCGTAGATCACAACAAACATGTCAATCATCCTTTCATCCACTTCAAGGGGTTCTTGGTAAGACACTTTGGCTACCTCATTCAGATTGAGAGAGAGAGATCGACTTCTCTTCCCTTCTCAGTAATTTCATTTTATGCTCAAAGTCTTCAAAGAAATATGTACAACTTTCACCAAGCTATATATAGATTCACCAACACATTACACACATATATGTAGAACTTCAACTTGGCTGAAATTCGTTTCTAATGAACTTCGCCACGGCCTGCATCATCATGGAATCACATTTTAGCCCTCTAAATCTATCAAATCGCACAACGTTTCAAAGTAGATTATCTCTAATCATGTCATTTTTAATGAAACAGTTGGGAAATCCGCTTTTAGACGATGTATATGACAACCTCGGCACATTTGAGTTTTGGTGGAACCATGGCTTGATAAGTGACTCGACATACTCGTCATTGAACAACTCGTGTCTGTACGACTCGTTCCTCTTCCCAGGATCCGACTGCAACGATGCACTTACTAACGCATATACCGAATTCGGAGCCATCAATCCCTATTCGATTTACGACAATGCTTGCAACGATGAGGCCGGAGCTCTAAAGTACAACTTACGATACCCTTTTGTAAGTACTCTCTAACTCTTTTAGGACCATTAATTGTTATCGTAAAGTTTTCGATGGGATCTTCGTCAATGAGGGAACTAACTGATGTTCTAATTTCTTAATTTTCTTTCTCAATGCCTTATTTTTTATTCTAGACTTGGACTTTTAGAGGGAATGACTTGTGCGTTGTCAAGTATACAAAATTGTACATGAACCGCCCGGATGTGCAAAAGGCCCTTCATGCTAACACTACCGGAATTCCTCATCCGTGGGTCACTTGTAGGTATGTTAAACAATTGAAAGCTCTCAAACTTATATTATATCCGATGTGTCATTTGATATGTGACATAGGCAGTATGATAACCATCCCGACTATACTTCACAGACGCAACTCAGTTTTTTTTTTTTATATGTTGCAGTGAATCTGTAAGAGGGGGATGGAGTGATTCACCGAAGTCTATGCTTCCTATTATTCAAGAACTTATAGCTGCAGGCATCAGAATATGGGTATTTAGGTAATTTCACACTCAATACCGTTTATTGAATCTTTTTTTTCCATTTCCTATCCAAAATTACTAAATTAGCACTTCCTAACTTTTCTCTTACAATTTAATCCCCCAGTGGCGATACCGATGCTGTTTTGCCACTTACCGCAACTCGTTATTCGATCAAATCTCTAAATCTCCCAGTCAATATTAGTTTGTACGCTTGGTACGACAATCTAAAGGTAAATATGTTCAAATTTCTTTATAAATTTTACGACATGTATTAGATATGGAATAAATCAACATCTTGTTGTTTGAGTTCAAGACTTGTAAATGAAAAATGGAGTGTAATTCGTATTTATAGTCGCACGATTCTCGAATATTTAACAGGTTGGTGGATGGAGTCAAGTGTACGAAGGATTAACATATCTAACCGTGAGAGGGGCAGGTCACGAAGTGCCATTAACCCAGCCAAGGCTTGCTTTAAGTATGTTTAGGCATTTTTTAAGCAACCAAATGATGCCAATGTCACCAATGTAAGAGATAATTAGCCATTTGTTTATCCGTTTTGTAATCCGCAATTAGTGTTGATCATAAGGTCATTCATTTTTCTTCTTCTATAATTTCCAATCATGTTACTTGTGTACATTATTCATATTTTGGACCCTTTATGTTAGAAATTAGTATGGATACCACATGTGAACATTATTCATCACTTTGAGTTATTATCTTAGCTTTAGTTATTCCCCCAAGTGTTGCATTTGGTTGATTACAACTCTTGATTACGATGCAGTGACCATATTTTTCTCATTCTAAATGATATTATGAAACTTACTTAAAGATTAAAATCATAGTTGAGGGTTCGGTACAGTTAATCTTGTAATTGTAAGGATGGTGACATAGAAAGTTCTTATATTACGTGTGACCATTTTATTATGCTCTTTGTGATAATACTTGATTATTAATACAAAAATTACCAATACAAAATTTGACGAAGATAAGTGAGGTACATCAAATCCATTACAGACTTTACTTGCAATTCTACAAATTGCTTGCAATTTATCATACTCTCTCTGGCTTTTAGGTTGTTGTTTTGTTTAATTTAAAGGCAAAAATTCGTTTTGGACCATGAAACTTCACAGATTATGCAAAGTGTCCTTAAATTTTCAATACTGCACGGTTGCCACTAAAGTCTAAATATGTGACCAAGAATATATTATATTCTCTTTAATTAATAAAAATTTATCCGTTTCAAAAAAAAAATATATTCCGATTGCGAATTAATTGAACTCAGTAAGCTATCTAATGGTCCTGTATTATTCTCAACAATATATATGGTGGGAAACTATTTGCGTTAATTTGTAAATTAAAATGTTTAGGGAAACATTGACATTTTTATAAGGATTTCACTAACAATTAGTCTACCTCAGCCAACAAATCCATATCAAGGTTAGTTTAATGGGAAAATGAGCAACATGGCACGAAGGCATCGAAAGTTCTCTCAACTAATGCTGAAAAAAGAAAGAAAGCTGAAAACTACTTTTTTTTTAATTTTTTTTCTAATTAATGAATTGCATTGTCAGATAGGATATTATAAAATCACTCACATTCTAATGAATGATTAGAGAAATTCGACAAGAAGATAATGATTTTAAAGTTTATATAAAACAACACAAAATTTGTGGGAACTTTTCATCTCTAAGTTAAAAACAACATATGTTTTTAAACAAGATATATATTGATTTAAACAAAATTAATAATGTTTATAAGTGAACCTTTTATATCTTGTAATTAAATATTATCGCGTATCATCAACTATCTTCAAATATTTATGAGTATTGCGATTACATGTTTCGGGTACTTTGTTACTCACCTAATTTGGGATGATAAAATAAAAGCAATAAAATGGGCTCCACGTTCCAATAATTCGACCCGATTGTCGCCCATTGTGTTCCTTTCTTGCCGTGAAGCCACTACCTCAGAATTTGATACCTTTATTCTCCATGCCAAGATCGCTACGTTTCTTTTTGACTAGTTAAATTCTTCTTCTTTCTTTTCTTCCACAACAGTTGTGTAAAACTAATTTCAGATACTAAATCAAAATATTAAGTGTCAGAATGGCAATCAATTGTGTGTTATATCGGCATAGGAGGATCTCTCTCTAGCTACCCGAAATAACTAGAAACGAAAACGATACATTTTTAACTACATAAGTGACGATTAAGGTGAAATTGTAGTTCAAGATCAAAAACATGGTCACATTATGTACATGAGTGGTGAAAGTTACGTTTATGAACGTAGACCATAGAAATCTTACAAACAAAACATCCCTATAAACCCTTTTTGTGCACTACTAGTGTGTTAATCTTGGATTGAGCTAGCAATACAAAGACAAAGTGTTCATATCACGAAAAGTTTGATGCGTAAAGAGATCTCATTATGCATCCGTTATATTGAACGATGCAAGATCACAAAGAATGCCCTACATCGGTCATGCGCACCTAGAGTATGCCATGTGCAAACAATAACAAACATGGTTTTGATGATGCACTTACTAAGTTAGGTCATCATTCATACGGTACCAAAATGGAGTATTTTATTTTCGATTATTTAAAACGTATTAACTTGAAAGAGGATCAATTCATCTTGTTGAAGTTGATGTGAACTAATTCTCCGTGGTATTCTCGTGTAGTATGAAAATTAGAAGCCAACACGACTAAGTTTAAGTTCACTTTGGTCATTTCTAGACTCCCAAGAAAAGTGTTTACTTAGTGTGTAAGAAGTGAGTTTGGTCACAATCATCCTTGGATGAAAATACCATTAAAAACACAATAAAGCCACTTCACTCAATACCATATTCCAAGGATCAAAAGCAACTACTAGTAGTAGTATTACAAATTAAAGCAAAAAAGCATCATCACGATCTCATTTTAAATTCTCTAAATTCTCTAAAGAACCAAATATAAACCAAGTAGCTAGCAATCCAATCTAAAGCTAAAACCTCATCTACACACAAAAAAAAAAAACTCAATCATACACATTACATATATTGCACATACATACATACACTTAGCTAGTTCATATCATCATGTACCGGCTAAGCAACACGGTGATCGGATTCTTGAACCTATTCACCCTCCTAGCTTCGATACCAATAATCGGGGCGGGGCTATGGATGGCTAGAAGTAGCACGACATGTGAAAGTTTCTTGCAAACACCTCTTATGGTGATTGGTTTCGTCATCTTGATAATATCCTTGGCGGGGTTCATAGGCGCGTGTTTTCACGTGGCATGGGCACTTTGGCTGTACCTAATGATTATGTTGGTGATCATAGGCGCGTTGATGGGATTCACGGTTTTCGGGTTCGTGGTGACTAGTCCAGGTGGAGGAGTTGTAGTACCAGGTCGGATGTACCAAGAGTACCACTTGGAGAACTATTCGGGTTGGTTGAGGAAGAGGATTGGGGATCACAAGTATTGGAATACTGTGAGGAGCTGTATTCTGGGATCAAAGACTTGTGACAAGATTGTGTTGTGGACACCTTCTGATTACATGAACAACAACTTATCACCAGTTCAGGTATGACATTGTAATAAACTATACTTTGTTGAAATCAACATGAAGTGAGCTGAAAGATAAGAAAGTTCTAATTAGTTTCGTCGAGATTTTACAATTGCTTCCGAACCTCCATGAGATTTTGAACTCGTAATTTTGTTAGGACAATCAACGATTTAGCCCAGAAATGCCAAAAAGTTTGGATTTTTAAGCTCATCGAGAGAAGATTAATATGCAATTTCAAGTTTTTTAAGAACATTTCAAACTTTTTCGCTTTACACGTACACAAAAGGTTTTATATATATAGAAATACTTGGCTCTAAATTCCTCAACACATTTGATGCAGTCTGGTTGCTGCAAACCACCAACATCCTGCAACTACGGGGTGGCAAACATAGCACAAGACGCGGATTGCTACAAGTGGAACAACGCCGTGACTGTGCTATGCTACGAGTGCGACTCGTGCAAGGCAGGGGTACTGGAAAATGTCCGGAGAGACTGGCACAAGCTGTCTGTGCTTAACATCGTGATGCTGGTTGTTCTCATAGGCATCTACTCCATAGGATGTTGCGCGTTTCAGAATGCGAAAAGAGCGGAAACAGACTACCCTTATGGTCATAACCGCATGTACAAAGTTCGTCCTAGATGGGATTTCCATTGGTAAAATCTTCATCTTTTGCTATTTTAAGTTGTTTGTTTGGGAGATAGGGTCATTTTTTATTGTAAAAAAGAGTGTGGGAGTTAGCTTGCAAAGTTTCATATAGATTATAGACTAAGTTCAGATATTTTTGGTAGAAGTATAGTTAGTTGCGGTATGGTATTAATGATCTTGAGAATCATGTATGATGTATAATTAGTTTGATATGAAAACCTAGAGCCTTCTAGCATTTGAAAACCGACATGTATGAGTACCACCGAAAAGGTGTCATAGTGGTTAATCTCCTAACATCTTTCTTTTTAGTAGAAGTATAGTTTTACCAAAATATGCATGCCAAGTAGACGGGATACATAGAAACAAGAATATAGGATGTTCAGTTTCATATTATAGGCCAAGTTCAGATCTTTTTTTGGTAAAAGTATAGTTTTAGTTGCGGTATGGTACTCAATGATGTTGAGACTGATGTATGGTGTATTGTTAGTTTGATATGAAAACCTAGAGTCTTCTAGCATTTGAAAACCGACATTTATTAGTAACACCGAAAACGTGTGGTTACGCCCCTAGCATCTCAAAATCTTCCAAGTAGGCGGGACATGTCTTGTTCTTGTTCAAAGATTGAGCAATTTAAACCTGTCTTGTTCTTGTTCTTTTTCTTTGGCTACCCACCTATACTTCGACTCGTAGCAAATAAGTTCAGCCGAACACTGCAGACAATTTGTTGGGTGACTCTAACCGGGCAATGTTTTTTACATTCACAATACCTGAACCCGAACCTTTCTGCAAATCTTATGTAGTAATGAAATTCCATAGTAATTAATTTCAAGCATGAATTTCTTGTATTTGCAGGTGGAGATGGTTGGATGACAGAAGGCATCAGCTTTATTAATTAGCAGAAAAATAAATGTAGCTTTTCACTTTCATGTGCTGTAAATATGATGCAACATCTTTCACACTGAATGTTTCACTACTTGCTCTTTACTTTATCATATGGTTAGAGGTCTTTTCTGAAGAGGAAAGATCAATTTATCTTTTTTTTTACTCTCTTTTTTGTTCTTCATTCTCTGTGTGTACTAGGTAACCCCCAGAATTACCACTAGTACGCAACAGTTTACAAATTAACTACGCAAGTCAGGTGATAACTCATAAAGGCTCGGAGTGGTAGGAAATAAATTTGCTTCTCATCAAGCTACCCAACTAAACTTCACACATTTATGTGGACAAACTCTTCCCTAGCATGAACGCAAATGACTAACAAGGTGTATCTGCAGCTCAGTAACTATGGATCTCTCTACGATACAAATTCTATGGTAACTTAAATTTGGACATAACAACTATTCCAAGAATTAACTATGAAACTTAATCTTATCTTTCACATGCCTTAAAGGTGTACAATAAAGAACAAACAATAAATGTCATGCTGAATTCAAGAAAAGAGTAACACTTTCAGCAAGCATTTATGATTTACCATAAACCGAAGGTATATATAACAGAGAGTGAGAAACAGATTAGTATTAGTACTGCTACTGCAGATTAGACAAGAAATGGAGGCAAGGAAATGTTTTCCTACAGGTGTTGTTTTGTGCATGATGGTGATGGCTACTTTTATGGTGAGTAGTGGAATGGCTGCTTCCTCTGTAAATAGAGGTTTATGGCTAAAGTGCATACCTTGGGATACTGAGTGCTTAAAAAACTGCAAATACGATTGCGAACATAATTTATGGAAATATCTTGGCGAATGGACTGGGGCCTGGATTTATAATGTTAGGAGCTGCAAAAGAGAATGTGACGGCTATTAGTTCAATTTCTACATTCTGTTGCTATTTGATTCTTAATTTGTGCGTGTCATGCATTTTTATCGAAAAAATAAATAAACAGGTATTCGAGAAATCGGAGAAGAGAACACAATAGAATATACTTATTGTCAAATCATGGTAGATATTGTAATCTTGTATGGTTAATTCGACTATCCAGAAATCTGATATAGTCTGCATATCAAGCCACAAGGAAACAGAAACACCAAACAGGACTACAAGAGCAGCAATGAGACGATAATGTACTGATCGAATAAGTAGTGCATACAACACACTTTCTTATTATATGTAACC
>JAYMSR010000924.1:0-11734 GCA_036897825.1 Plantago rigida | reverse complement strand
AGATGTTCAGCAACAGAGTTTGGGGGTTGTCTTTCAGTTAATTTGGGTTTTAGACATAAACGTTTCATTATTCGAACTACTAGTTTTCTTTTGATGCAGTTGACATTGTTAAATTTTCGACTCTCGTTAGGATTTAGACTCTGTTTCTAGACTTTTCAAATAAATTAGTTTACTTTATTACGTATATTTTTCGGGTCGGTACAACTGCTGTCTTGTTAATTGAGCAATTATCACTTTCTGTGCCATGTATATGACATTATTATATAGGGTTAATTTGTGCCATGGACCCTCTCAAAATCTACATCACAAAAAAAGACTTAAGACAACACATTTGTTCTATTAAGAGACCCTTGAACATCAAACACTTTCTTGCCATTTTATACTTACCCTCAATTGGTATATTTGAGATGCTAGCTTATGAGAGGCTGGTCAGTGGTGCGGCGCGGTGGGAGGGCGGTTGAGGCTGGTCAGTGGTGCGGTGGGGGATGGGGCAGTGCGGCGCGGTGGAGGGGAAGTGGAGTGGAGGTGAACAATGGATGGGAAGGTGAACAGTGCTGTGGGAGTTTTACATGTAAACAGTAAGGGCAAAATGGTACAATCAACATAAGGGTCTGTAGTTGAATTTTGTTTTGGGCCTAGGTGTTTTGTGCCTTTAACTCAATCTTAAATATTATCATACATTACAACTCTATAGGAAAAACAAGTATATTATTCGTGATGAATAAACTATCTCTATAGTTTAAAATCATTATGAGATTATTTAGTATAGAGTAAAATATTGAGTACAACGTTTTTTCATTTGATTTTAAGTGTTTTAGTTCTTAGTCAAACATTTACTTTCGATAACTCATAATTAACTACCAATTATTTAATTATCTAATTATAATCTTACCAATAGATTTTTAAAGTAGTTTTGATAACGAGAGGCGTTATTATTTATTTATTTATGCATTAAAAGCAACCTTAATCCTCTTGAATTCGATCATCATCGTTTTCAAAACAGTGAGTGGGACATGGCGTGGGATATTCAGAATTTGACGAGTGGGGAGAGTACTCGGTTTCAAAACAGTGGGATATATTGAAATTTTTTTTCAAAGGAGTAGATAATAAAGTTGGCAAAAAGAACAGGTGCAAATTGTAATCTCCATAACAAAACCGAAATGACAATAGAAACTGTTGCATTCATATCCAATGGTTTGTCTCTGTCCTGTCTCCATCTTTGCCAAATGGAATGAACTACCATTCCACTTGCCATGTTAGATTGCTACGCACAGATTCTCCTTCTCCACAGATTCTGCAGATGCATGCACATTAATTCATAGATTCAAACTCATTCATCAATTCTTGAATCTGCATCGATCTCTATAAATAATACTATGAATACCAATTCACTCAATCAAATTCCATTAACAACAATGTCACCACCCACACACACCTCCACGCGCCGTCGCCAGTTCAAATGGCACGGCGCAAAGCCACTCCCACTCCTCATCTCCGTTTCCATCGGCCTAATCTTCCGTTTCGCCGTCCCGAAACCTCACTCTCTCACTCCCAAAGCATGGTCTCTCCTCTCCATTTTCCTCACGACCATCTGCGGTCTCATCCTTAGCCCACTCCCAGTCGGGGCGTGGGCTGTAATCTGTCTCACCCTCACCGTCGTGACCAAAACTCTCACATTCGCAGCTGCATTTTCGGCTTTTACGAACGAGGTGATCTGGCTTATCGTGGCCTCGTTCTTCTTCTCGAAAGGGTTTACGAAGACGGGGCTGGGGGATAGGGTGGCTATGTTTTTTGTGAGGTTGTTGGGGAAGAGTACGTTGGGATTGTCGTACGGGCTTGTTTTGGGTGAGGCAGTGGTTTCACCGGCTATGCCGAGTACTACTGCCAGGGCTGGTGGGATCTTTTTGCCGATTATTAAGTCTTTGGCAGGCAATGCTGATAGTAAGCCGAAGCATCCCTCGGCTAGGAAGCTCGGAGCCTTCCTTGTTCAATCGCAGAATCAGGTTAAATGATTGCTCTGTTTTGCTCTGTTCGTATATTTTGGGAAGGTTCTTCTTAATATGTTAAATGCTATATTAATATGTGATCACTACGTAGTTATGCTTAGAGTTTATGCTTAGAACACTGGTTTTGGAATAAGGTATGGGCAAAACCATCTAAGTGAAGTGAAATATGATTTGATTACTTGCAGAGAAGCAGAATCAAGTTCTTCTGTTTTGTTCTGTTTACTTAATTTACAAATGTGTTTTTATATGCTATGTTGATATGATAACTAGCTAGCTATGGTTATGAATATTACAAGGAAAAATAGTTGGCTGAATCATCTTGCAATTTAGTTTAGAGTTAAGTGAAGTGATGTAGTGTGTTACATACAAAGGGACTCGAATTAGGTTCCTCGGGTTTGCTCTCTTTTCTGATTTACAAAGCCATTACCATATGCTATATTGATATGATTACTAGCTAGCTATGCATCTTATAGACTATGGTTAAAATAATGAAAGGGGTATTAGTTACTGGCAAAGTGCTTGTTCGCAGGAACTTTGGTTATTGTGAAGTGAATAAATGTGAGGTTAAGGTGGCTTTCAAGTGAATTGTAGGGGTTACAAAAGGTGATAGAAAACCATACAAATGAGAATAAGCTATAGAATTGCCAAATTAGTTGGTTCTTTAGAAGTGGAGTGAATCTGGTGGATCATTGTTCGGAGAATCAGAAACGATAATAAGTTTAAAATTTCAGTATTTTACTTTGAATAAGCTATAAAATGTTTCAGATAGTCTGTTGCAATGCAAACATACACTACTCAGCAATCCAGGACACTTTGATACTTGATCCGCTGGCGCTGGTTTTCATGTTTGAAGTTGTGTTCCTTGCAATGAGTAATTTATCCGCTTGTTGTTGTGACAGACTTGTAACTTCTCAAGTGCTCTTTTCTTGACGGCTGCTGCTCAAAACATGCTGTGTATTAAATTAGCTGAGGGTCTCGGTGTTGAAGTTCCGAACCGGTGGGTGACTTGGCTAAAAGCTGCATGCATGCCTGCAATAGTGTGCATAGCGGTGAATCCAGTTATCTTGTATAAGTTATATCCTCCTGAGATCAAGTCCACCCCTGAAGCTCCGGCTGAGGCTAAACGGAAATTGGAGCAAATGGGTCCTATCAAAAGGGACGAATGGGTGATGCTCGGAACAATGCTTCTCACAGTTTCGTTGTGGATTGCAGGGTATGTATTCTGAACTTCACTAAACTGAACCTATTCTTTGAAGTGTTTAACATTATGTCAAAATGACGCAATAGTAGTTCACTTATTTTAGCTATAAGATGAAAGTAACCATATAGAGTCGCATATGACTAATTTCGACATGTAGTTTATATTTTATGCTTTTTAGTTGAAGGAAGGTATGTAATAGTAACTGCGATTGTGTACATTCAACGTGCATCAAAGAAGAAAGTGACCGGAGTCTAGTTATCAATACATAACTCCATGAAGGTAGATTATCAGTTCATGAATGATTGAAAAAGAATGTTCTTGATCAGCACTTGATGGTTCAATATTATGCAGTTTCTGCTGGATTCAGATTGTTGCATGTAAATGAAGAAAGGGTCTCCCTACCTATACATGCATTGGTACATTACTGTATAGGTCCCTTTGTCACTATGCTTTGTTACGACAAATTACACGTAGCTTTCAGCTAAGATTCAGTTACTAGCTTACTACCTACACCACCATAAGAGACCTTGCACATCTGCATAGTCACATACATCCATTCAAGTAGTATATTTGCTCTCCTGCGTTTTGTGATCCATATATGGTTGTTTTAGTTGGTATACCTAGAATCTAGACAAGGAAAATTAGTATAAGTATTTCCATAACAATTGCTTGCCTCCATTAGTTCCTACGAAAAATACTTTCATGCCTGTAGACTGCTAACAGCAACTTCTACATGTTTACAGTGACGCTCTTAAAATGGGAAGTGTCGTTGCGGCTCTGATTGGCCTGTCAGTGCTTCTGCTTACTGGAGTACTCGATTGGGACGATTGCTTAAGCGAGAAATCTGCATGGGATACATTGGCTTGGTTTGGGGTTTTAGTCGGGATGGCATCACAATTGACAACTCTTGGAGTAGTGCCATGGATAGCTCACTCCGTAGCCAATTTTCTTGAAGCCCAATCAATTGGCCCCTTTGGTGCCTTCGGTATCCTCCAGGCAGCTTATTTCTTCATCCACTATCTGTTTGCCGGGCAAACTGCACATGTAGGTGCTCTTTACTCAGCGTTTCTGTCAATGCACTTAGCGGCTAAAGTTCCTGGCCTACTTTCTGCACTGGCATTGGCGTACAACACAAATCTCTTCGGGTCCATAACACACTATAGTAGCGGGCAGGCTGCCATCTATTATGGAGGTATATATGTTTTAGTTGCTCATGGATATTTCAAGTTTTAGGTACTTCTATCTTCTCTGCTGGGCTAAGAAGTTATATAACATTTAACTTGATTTTGAGGAATAAAACATGTTGAGAAAATGCTGATTCTTGATTAAACTAACAAGACGAGTGATGCACCTCTCGTACGTCATGCAATTGCCAATTACATACAACTCTCCTACATTATGTATTGGAACATAATGCTATTTCATTTAGAAGGCGTTCTCCGACTTTTTGTGTGTGTGACTTTGAACATAGGATTAAGGTAAATATTGAAGTGATTCTAACTTCTCGCCTTCTTATTTTGCAGCTGGATACGTTGATCTTCGTGATGTTTTCAAGTTGGGTATTGCAATGGCTATAATCAACATAGTCATCTGGATATTAGTCGGTGCAGCGTGGTGGAAAGTTTTGGGCTTTTATTGAGTTCAGGGTGCAATTCGCAGGTCCGCATCGTGTTCATCGCTCCTGTTGTAGTGTGGTAGACATAATGCTATGCAATGCATACATGATAAGTATATATGAGGTTGCACAAAATTGGTCTGTCAACTGTGAATCTCAGGAAATCTTCTCAATCCATTACTCTGTTAAGTAATGGCTTGATACAGGACAAAATCAATACCTCATATGCTGCTGAAGATGTTTCTCTTCTAGTTGGATGCTGCTGTTGATTTTTGTTCTTCTGTCACCAATTTATGAACTTGAAAATTAGAAATCTTTTCTTTCTCTTTCTTTCCTCTCTAGACTTGATGAGATTTGTAGTTTGACTTGGTGCAAGAAAAACTGTAAATATGATTTGATTTGCTAATTTCACTAGAGTTTCTTGTTGCAAAATCAATCCGCATATTTTGAGGGGTTAACATCTTTCAGGTCAGCAGCCAACTTGTTCTGTAAATTTTAGTCATCGTCTCCGGTAAGTACCGGAGTCTAGAGAAGAATCTCCACTGTTTACTTTTCTATGGTCAAATGTTTCAATTCTTATAGCTTCCTATTAAACTAATTGCAGGGCAGGTCAAACAATGTAGTATATATCAACCTGATGCTACCAAACACACCCATTCGTGGGGAAAAAGGATTTGTCTCTTTAGATACACTACTCTACTCATTGCCTGTTAGTAAACCATCAGTTCTCCAATATTTGGGGCTGAACAACCACATACCCAATTTTGGATGTATATATCTATACATTTCAATGGCAATGTCCTTCGTTTCTTTTGTGTGCTACAACATTGATCAACGGTTCTATGTCTCAAATATATAGACAAGGTATGAATACGATGTCATCTGCTCCTACCTGCAGCTTTTATTTCTAGGTCATCGTCATCCTCGTCACTTAAATGCCCCGCATGATCATCAGTTGGTCGTTTCAATCTCTGAAATATCTCATCAAGGTTATCTGAGGATGAAGCACGAGACAAGAGTGTTGCTTCTTCAACTTGGCGAATAGGTAGCAGCTTCTTTGCTTCTATGTTAGCTTTGAAAGTCTGAAAACCTTGCTTCATTGATGCCCATTTTGAAGCTAAACCCAATGGAATTCCTGGCTTAGAGTTCCCAGCATCGAGTAAGGAGACTTTGGTGGATGAGATACTCTCTACTGGCTTCGTTGTCGATGGCCCAGTTTTGCTCTGTTCTCTTATCGCAGCATACTTGCTGCTTATGATTTCTTTGCTACTAGAATACCTTCTTGTGTCATCTTTTAGAGGCTTTGATGAACTCCCTGTTTTATCCTTCTTGCTTGAATCAGGCCCAACCTTCATTTCAACTGCATTGTCCTGCAAATTTATCATCTAGGTCAAAGTTATGAAGAATTCAGATGAATCTGAATGCAATAAGAAAGATGAATCATGATACATTATACAAGAAATGGCTAGCAAGAGATAATAGCATAGTATACCACAATCAACCAAGTTTCTGTATTGTTTTTCTATGCATGAAATTACTATGTGAACCCATTTTGTCTAAAACTAGAAAGTCTGCATCAAAACTGTCCAGATTTCGATAGAAAAGGGTGATGGGGCACCAGTGAGAAAGTATTTTATGTGAATGTTAATTTAACACCATGTCATTATCATAGTAAAGGAAATCCTCCATTTGGTACCAACTTCCCCACTTTTGGTACATAAATTCACCCCACCTATTCTAACAAAATTAGATTATTCACCCATTAAAAAATCTATAAAAGAACATAAAGATCTAAACACTTGTTTACTCGATTTGGGGAAGAATAGAACCCGTCATTCTTGTATTTCTCTTTACTTTCTATTTTTTATTTTTTGAATTTTTTTGATGGGTGAATTACTCCTAATTAGCTCAAATTGGGGATAAATTCGAACTAATTTAAGTTCGTGTTGAAAGAAACTTCACTGAAGCACCAAAAATAGAGCTTTTCATAAGTTACTCTAACAGTACCAAAAGTAGCACTGGTTTGACACTGAAAACTTATGGTATCAAATGGGCAAAGGGGACACTCATTCCACGTTCTTCGGAAGGAGACCTTTTTAAGAAATGAGTTTGCGGAAGTTTCAGACGGAGAGATGCACTGGAGCACCGATGTGTATCATGCAACCGAATTTACATACGGGAATGTTGTTTCCGGGCGCACGCATAAAGACATGATTGGTCCCACAAATCTCACTGTAGAAAACATATGATATGGTGGAGTACTTTTCCTAATATCACAACACATAAATATTTCTATAGTGCTTTATCAATAATTGGCCAATAATCTTTACTATCCAAACGCAAACTCCCTAGAAGCAGCTGATATACCAACTTTATTTTGATTTTTACCATTTAAATTAATTCTTTTGCCAGTTATCCCGCCAATTTCATTACTAAAAATAGTATATAAAATTTTACGGTTGTTGAAAAAAAACCAAATCAATTACTTTTTGTTTTGTTTTTCGAAATTATTTTAACAATGAATTACAAAAAATTGTGTTTCAGGCTATAGTTGAAAACACCCTTAAATTTTTTTATTTTTTTTTCATGGTATACTTTAAGTGCACACAACTTTACCATATTTTTACATTTGTTAATTTTTATTCCATTTCGTTAGGACCTTTTTAAAATTTTAATCCAATTCATAATTTCCCCAAGCTTTTACATCTTCTAGTTTCAATAATCAAAACTAGGTAATTTCAACTTCTATAATATAATAAACAAAAAAGTTACTAATCATGATACTGCACATGAGAGTATCCTGTGCCTAAATACTAGTAACATAAATGAAAATACTGGTATAAAACAAAGAAGGAAAAAGAAAAGTCACATACATTGCTACTCCGGACAGATTCGAGATCCGTGCTCATGCCATTGAAATTTCTAGCCAACGGGATAACATGTTCCCCAACTTTGCGGCCTTGTTCTAACCACATTCTTTCTATGTAAGGAAAGTTCACTGAGTTCAGCAATACAGGGTTCCAATTTTCTGTATCTTTAAATGGAACTGATGGAGAAATAGGTCTCCGCAAATATTGTACTATCTGACAGCAATACAAGAAACTTAACATATGGTTATCGAAGACAGAACATGTACCTTTCTGCAATATGAGCAACCCAGAAGGATCAAACCCATCCACATCATCGGTTTCTGTCTGAAGTCTGAAGATTTTCCAGTTACCAAAGAAGCTAATGATCCTGTCAAAGAAATTGCTTGCGACCAGGATCGTGTATATAACCATGATAAGGGGATAGATTCTATTGAATCCATCTCCAAAGAAAGGTACGGCCTCGTCAATATTTCCCATGCGCTGCAACCATAAATTATCCACAATTAAACAAACTAACACCTAACTAATGACCATTCTATGGGTATCAATACAGTTGGCCAGTTGAAAATCAACTTAAGCATGAAACTTGTAAGTAAACAAGAAAGCAGCAAGTGAATCAGAAGGATTTACTAATTGGGTCCTGCCAAAATTCTCAAATAAATTCTACAACCACCAATTTCATCATTTCACAAAAACCAGATCAGTGATGATGGTACTCACAATCCTTTTTTGCTTTTTTTTTCTTTCTTTTTTAATAAATGTAACCCATGCATCAAAGTAGTTTCACTGACATTTTCCTTTTTCCTACCAACACCTAGTGAATGATTAAATGGCTTCAACTATAAATGACAATATGTTTCACAATCACATGTATAAACCACAATCAGGATACTAATATGAGTCTTTACCTGCTCAAAAAAGGTCTTCTTGCCTCCATCAAGACTAATGAGATTAAGAAAATTATATGAAATTGGAGGTGCATAACGAGCTACCATCCTGGAGGCAGATATTAGAAGGATTGATCAGTTGTACAGCACACCGGACTATTCTTTAAAATATTGTGAAGGAAACAAAAAATTAGCAACTCACGCGCATATCATCAACAAGCTGACAGAGCTCGTCTGTCTTGGTGTTAATGAATAGAACGTTAGCATTCCAACTTTGAAGAGTGAATAATATGTGCATACACACATGTACATTAGAGGAACAAAAGCAAAGACCTGGAACAGTAAGAATAGAAGTACTTAGATTCACATAATAGTGAAAAACTACACCTGAAGGAGGGAACATGCATTACTTTCGGGGGGGGAAAGGGAGAGGCCAAAAAACTGAAAAAGGACTGAACTTCATTTGGCTAGTTAAGAAGAAAAACCGACTTTAGCAGAAAGTATCAAAACCAAAAGATAACTTAATGAGAAGGAACCGAGAAAATGTTTTCTGAAGTCGCTTATTTATACAGACTTACCAAATCGACCAGTTTATAACAATGGAAGTGTTTTCAAATAAGTCCGCAGGGGACCATAAATATGGGTCACATTCAAATCCCCAGCCCACTTTCTTAAATTTTACACTATTATTTGGTCCTCAGGCCCTATACCCAACACACTCTCCTAAATTATAGAGCTAAAAGAAAACATTAAGAATTCACTAGGACGGAGGGAGTATAAAGAGGCACTCTGAATTTGTAAAGAAGATCATCATCAATGCTATTAAGAATCGACAACATCCGATATTTAGTCAAAAATTTACCAGGCTGCAGATCCCACATTCATATTTCATAAGAATGATGTTTTAACAATTCTACACAGTATTTGTCTCAAAGAAAAAGATAAAGGGAAAGGGAAATTAAGTTATGTCAAGGCCTTCAAGAACATACCTGCACCAGAACCTCTTCATTTCCCACAGACTTTATGAGGATAGAAAATAAAGATAAGTCAACCCCACTAGTTAACAGTGTAGCCTCAGCCAAGAGAATGGCCGCAGACATGCACCCAAGAATAACAGCCAAGACCTTTTCCAATTGCTTTCGCAAGATACATCGCCACAATAATTCTGTGGAGAAAGCAAAATTTTGTCAAATTACAAGGAGTTGATAGTTTGATCGAAGACTTCCTATCATCCATTAATGGTACAGAACAAGAACACCCTGAAATGTAGTAATGTGGATCTGTGTGATATTAGATATGTAATTTTGGCATGAAAAATCCACAAAACCTACAACATTAATCCATAAAAGATAAAATTAAAAAGAAAAAGAAAAAAAAAGACAAAAGAAATAAAGATGAAGATACTCTATTCCAATTGTTTTATACATATCAGCGATGAGTTTAGTTAATAAAGGGGGATTCTGCACATCACGTAAAGTATTACCTGTCATGTCAAGGAAGTGACCTAAGGTACCATTCCGTTCAGGTCTGAAGCTTGAGATAAACCTCCTACATCATAACATAGAGATTAAGAATTAGGAAACTTGAATGAAAAGTGGTTATTATTAACAGCGCAATGATGATTATATTTTAAAAAAAACAATAATGAGACTTTATCCTAAATTATCCAAATTACGGCTGACCCTATTGCATGATTGCATCCAATAGTCAAGAAGAAACTCCATCCGCCAAAATAATAAAATGACTTTAATTTCTCCACAAACTTGAGCTTTTAGACGAGATAGAATTCTTCATGGCTAATAGGCAGGATTCAAACCCCACACAATTGACAACTCCACCCATGTTAAATTTAGATATTGTCCACTGGGCTTTTGGTTGAATAAAAATTTGACACTATTTATGTGAAAGGGTAATACACTAACCATCCAGTGATACTGCGTCGTTCATAATTCCTCATTGCATCCTCTAATTCAAGAGCTTCCGTAACATAGGTTAGATACTCACTGCAAAACAAACAGCAAAAGAATCCGAAACATGTTACAAATTTTAATTTTATGCATTAGTTAACAGTTCTAGGCCTTCCTACTGTATATGAGATGTGCATAAAGTTTCCAGGAAAGTCAATACAGAAGCTTTTTGTTTTTAGTAGAATACAGAAGCTTTCAAATCCATCAATACAGAAACCGTGCATGTATCCTTGAAAGAGAGAGTGACAACATAAATAAATATAGCTCCTGATCTGCAATTTTTAAGATAAGTAACCAAGTATTTCCAGTAAACAAAGATTTAATTTGTGAAAAGATTAAAAAAGATTACTGTCTTTCAGATTAAGTGCTCTCCTTGACATAATTTTCTACTCTGACAAACACTTGAGATGCAGGGAGCAGTAGCTAGTATGAATACAACACGAATGACGAACATTTTACTGAAGTACACATGAATGTGCGGACCAGGATGCAAGAGCCATAAGAATGCTGACAGAAAGATTTTATTCAATAGTCAGCAAAAGTCTAGCTACGATAAATAAACCTTTTGTATCGGTAATACTCCTCCCGAGCACCCCTAAGATGACGTCTTAATGTTGCCATCGATTTTTCGTCTGTATCATAGTCCATGTCGTTCTCTCCCAGCCGCCCCCCTTGTGGCTTGAATGAAGGGTCCTCTTTGAACTAGGAGATGGAAAATCAAACTGAATTAATAAAATTATGACCATATGAATGACTGCTATGTAACTGTATCAGAAAAGTGAAGTACCATTTGCACTAGCATATTGTCAATGACATCCATATGAGGTCTCAATGGGTCACGCTTGGACATTTGTTTTGATGTAGCTTGAGCAACCTAATAAAATTCCAATTATAAGACATGGAAAATGAGGATGAGAAACAAGATCAGACAGCTATTGCATGATACAAATCATGGACGTGGAGTACAAATAACCAATATAAAAATTAAGTTAAATCTTTACCAAAAAAACAAACGAACACCCCCCACCCCCAACCACCCACCCGGTCGTTGATGAAATACTACACAAAACAGTCCAACAGTTGACTGTTCCACCAATTAAAAAAAAAAGCAAAAAAGATGGACAACCTTTCGCTATTCATTTGCCACATAATCAGCCCCTTTAACAGCTTTCTTAAGCCATAACAACC
>JAYMSR010000923.1:0-11734 GCA_036897825.1 Plantago rigida | reverse complement strand
CATTTTGCTAGGGTATCGATTCAAACTAGAAAATGAGGCAAACTTGCTCGCGTTGACCAATCTCGAGCTCGATCTGAGCGTTGATCGAATTTTTTCGCTAGCAGCTTGATTCACTAACACCCCTAGGTCAACAGCTTAAAGGGATTTGGTTCTCTTGCATTCAGTGTTTGGTTCTCTTGCATTCAGTGTTTGCTGAGATGGATGTCGGACATTGATACTGTGGCTTGGACGAGTGAAGAAAACAAACTAATGAAAGTCCACGAAATTTTAGTCACCGTACGATTCCTTTCGCCCCCCATCAGATTATATACGTTTTATTTTAGGTCACTTTTTTAGAAGATTTGTTGTATTATGTGTTAGTGATCGGGTCCACTATTTAGTTATGAGTTAAAGTTCATCAAAAAATAAATACGCATACAATCTAATATGCTGCGTCGTATGAATATTCCGAGTGTCATTGGATCATCATTCGACACCTTATTTGTAATCTATGAATATTGATCACTATAAATGTAACACAGCAACAGTCGAAGAGATGGTTCGTTGAGCTTTCCCTTATAAGTCAAGACTTCTATTTCCAATTTCTACTTTGGAGGTTAATGAAGGTGATCTGAACTTTGGGAAAGGCAGGAAAAAAAGGATTTCAAGTTCATCGGAAAGGTATGCTATAGCAGCAGTTGATGGCTCAGCTTGCAAGGTGTTCGAGTTTTAAAACCTTGTTAAAAAACACCACTGGAAGAGGCATCATCGTAAAAACAGTCCAACAGTGCTCGACAAACAAAAAAAGGACAAGAGAAAGGCATTCTGACAACATTGTACCACAGATAAAAACCACGGCCCATTTGATGAATCTTGTTGCAGAGAGCCTTACTTAAATGGAGATATCTCAGCATCAGGTTGCACACATATCTGCAACAATGCGTGTCCATTAGTTGATTGCATTTAATAATCTACACAAACTGCATTTCTAAGTTCTAATAAGGGTGTAAAACTTCTATGTATAGCAAGGACGATCACATTCACATCAAATTTGATCTCTTCCTCTTATGAACTTTCCAAGTTAACCCATCCAGGCTTCGTTCCTGCAGACCGTCTTCATCAGTTTTCTGTGAACTTTCTGCATCAGATCTCGACCTGTGAGAGGTCCAACCAAACATATCTTCGCTCTTTCCTTCACTTGCTATAGAGACAGTCTCACTTCTCAAATCCACAACTTTCTTCTCGTCAGAGGCATTGGCAGAATTACCTCTAGGCAGATCATTGTTTACAATTGGTGGGATTTCTCTACCTTTTCTTACGGTCAGTTTAGAGATGTCATGTCCATTCTCCACAGCCTTCATCCACTGGAAATCACTAAGCGCATCATCACGAATCACCTCCTTTCTACGTCTCTTTCCAGTTACAGGTGTATCGTCATGTAAGGATCCTTTTCCCTTACCAGCTATTTCAGGCACGGTATATACCCACTCTGGCACCTCATGTTCCTCCATGAGACGGGATCTATAGTTCTCCCTCTGTCTTCTCTCCTCGTCCATTTTCTCAAACATCCAATATTCCTCATCTGATCGCGCAGCTAGACGATTGATTTCTCTTTCACTGGGTACATCTGTTCCCAGAGAGCTTGTACCTTTACGCATGATTTCCTCCAACATATCTCTCCTGTCTTGAGCTGCACGCACAAACATGTTATCTTTAGAGACTGAGAAATTAGGACCACCATGATCTCATGCAACAATATGATGCTCAATTAGAAAGTAGTAAAGGGTGAAAATGGGTACTGGTGTAAATCCAGAAAAGCTTTAGAAGCTGCCTAAAAAGGATAAATGCAACAGTTGAATTCTAAATGCCGTCAACACTGTATAAAAGAGAAGGATCTTTACACTAAGACCCTTGGCATATAGACCTATTCACATGGCACCTTGTGTTGAAAGTAAGGCTTCAAGAGGAGATATAAGTAATATTTTGTTTGATAGTGTAGGGGAAGTACCCATAATTATAGCTAAAAGACAGGAGAGGTACGTGTAATTTCTTTAACATAGGGGTAGTAGCTGGAAAACATTTTTTCCCCCCAGGTGAACATGAGTGCAAATATCCTTAATACGAGGTTTCAGCTTCTTTAATGTTTCCTTACTTGATTCCAGATTAAGAAAAGAAAAAGTTGTCTGAAGCAGAACCTGTGGAGGTTGTATTGAACAATCCTGCCTGGATGACCTTTGCATCAATCCCCATTTTTTGCTTCGCTCGTTCTAAGATTACCTCTTCAATTGATCCAACACTGATGAGCACAAAAACTCTCACCTCCTTCTTCTGTCCAATGCGATGCGCCCTATCTTCTGCCTGCTGGTCCATTTGAGGGTTCCAGTCGCTGTCAAAAATTATCACAGTGTCTGCTGTTTGTAAATTTAATCCAAGCCCCCCAGCACGAGTGCTTAGCAGAAATACGAAGTAAGGAGAGTCAGGTGCATTAAACTGCTTGAGTAATTCGCCTCTGCTTTCAGTTTTTGTGTTACCATCAAGTCTGAGAAACTGATAGCCTTTTAGTTGCAAATAATCTCCAAGTATGGTCATGAGTCTAGTCATTTGAGAGAAAAGGAGGACCCTATGCCCAGCTCGATGAAGTTTTGGGAGTAAACGATCAAGAAGCTCAAACTTTCCTGCTGATCTGACTATCTCTTCATTCCTCTGTAAAAAATAATCCCCAAGGAAAAGATATGGGTGGTTACAACATTTCCTGAGCTGCATTGTCAGATTTTGTAAGCTTTTGGACTTCCCAGTTCCTGCAAATTAACATCACAAGGGAAAAAAAAAATTAATCAACGCCTCACATAAAGGGTGATCTGAGAAGAATTACATTAGAGCTCTCGGACAGGGAACATGACAGCATTAATTTGAAAACCGTTACACTAGTTCAACATCAAAGTACTTTGTTATTTAGTATTCGATCCGTTTCATAATATTACTCGGCCTTTTCTATCCAAAAAATTGTTTCAAAAGAGTGGACATTTTACGAACACCAATAATATTTTAAGTTCCTTCTCCAATTAGGCCCCTATTATATTGTCATAAGAATTGTTATTGTTTTGTAGTTGGATTAAGGAATATAAATGGGAATTTATGTTAATCTACTCCCTACGTTCCCTAGAACTTCAAACATTTTACATTTTTAGGTGTCCCATAGAACGTCACACATAACAAAAAATGGAAACTAACCCCACACATAACAAATAATAAAATTGTTTATTTTAAACTTAAATTACACATTTTACCAAATTTTCATGTTTTATCAATTAATTTAATTTTCACATAAAATTGCACGTCAACCCTAAACCCTAATGTATAAATTTTCTGGGACGGAGGGAGTACTAGTTAAGAAAATTTGGTATGTGTTAACAAATAGAAAAGGTCCAATATTATGAAACGGAGGGAGTACCTAATGCAATTGAGTTACCCTGGAAATCACCAAAATAACAAAACAAATAGGCACAAAGAAAAGCAAATAGAATAAAGAAAATGGCAGTCACAAAAATAAACTTGAGATTTACAATTATATAGTAAGTGAGGGGTGTATAACAAGGTGAGCATGATGTGGTGAGCATATTCGTGCAAAACATATAAAAGAACCCATTATAAGAACTTTCTATTTCTTTGGGTGGCAGAACGTAAGAGCTAAAATGATGTAAAGATCTCCTCACCATTGGCCAGACCAACTCTCCCCATCTCTGTAACTTGCTGATAATATACTTTTTGCCATGCTGATAAGTCGCATTTTAATATGACCTGAGTCTTACTAGGGAGGAACTTCTCCACCTCATCTTTCTTCCTCCTCAATATAAACGGCCTTATGACCTGCAACATTTCAAATGAGATAAAGAAATAGGAACTTTCAAGAAATGTTGACGTAATAAACACAAACAAATGCAGAGCAATAACTACCTGGTGCAAGCGGCGGATAACTAACAGTTGTTCTTCGTCAGTTAAGGAGACATCACATTTGTCCGCGAATGGGGCGTTAAACCACTCCTCAAAATTGTCAACCGAATTAAAAATGCTTGGAAGGAGAAAATTTAGTAGGGACCATAATTCCTGTAAGCTATTCTGGATTGGGGTACCAGTCAAAAGAAGTCTCCTCCGAATTCGATAACTGTCCAAATTTACAATCAAAATTAGAATTTGGAAACCATTTTCACCAAAACTTACAACAGACAAGCATGGAACATTATCATATCAAAATAAGCCCATCTAAAGCCGTATTAGGATAGTCCTCATAATTCATGATCTTTCTGTAAAACATCTTATATAATAAATTATAAATTATCATACCCATATAAGAACTTAAATATAACTTTGTAATTAGAGGAAACAAGAGCTATCAGAATTGCAGTGCAGAAGTGGCAATCAGGCAATGCTTTTCAGAATTAGAGGAAACATGAGCTAACAGATATACAAGTACTTATCCAGCTTTAAATAAAAGGCAGGCGTGATGGGCATAGGACAATACCCTGAAACCAAAGTCCGGGCAAGAACGCAGTCATAATTTTTGAGTCTATGACCTTCATCAACAATCAGGTAGTCCCACGGAATTTTCCTCAGAAATGCTTTGTCTCTAATAATAAGATCATAATGAGTGATCAGAACATTGAACTTCCCTTCTCCAGAGTACTCCTCTCTCATAGCTTTTCTTTCATCAATACGTCCATCATAGAGAACAGTAGAAATGCTGAAACATAGAAAGTAAAACATGAGCATTGAAGCATTTATGAATGAGCAAACTAAACTGAGAAAGGTTGCAAGCACACCAAGGAGCCCAAGCAGAAAACTCATTGAGCCAATTTGGTAAGACTGCCTTTGGGGCCACAATCAAGTGTGGTCCAGCGACACCTTTGTTTTCAATTAGGTAAGCAATCAAAGCGATGGTCTGTATTGTTTTCCCCAAACCCATTTCATCAGCTAAAATTCCATTCAAATTGTTATTGAACAACGACAACATCCACTGGAGCCCCTCCAATTGGTACGGTCTTAACTCTCCTCCTTGAAGCATGCTCGGTTGCTCAGTCACCTATGACAAATATTGACAGGTCAGTTAAAAGAATCCTGTAAAACATCAACAAGGAGTAAAACATGGTATCAGACACACATGCATGTTTGTGTCTACACAGGAAGAGATATTTAGAGTTTTTAGTTCCATGTACCATTTATGAAGGGAACATTCACCAACAAAAGTGAAACAAAATATGGATATCAAGAATAGATGGCATAACTCACTTTTCCTTAACTTTTGTTCTATCATCGAAAGCATTTTATCATATACTACTTGATAAAAATTCCTAAATCCTAACTTCATTTCACTTCTAAAGGTTCCTCACTTCCTCTAACCTTCAACCCTTCCACGCACTAAATAGCAGTCAAAGACCCTATATGGTAAAACTAACAAAAACTTTGATTTCAACAGAATCTGAATGGTATATATCATCCAACCAAAACTTGGTAACAAAATTTCAGTTCTTAGCTTAACATTTGGACAGGATATCAATCGAATCGAACAGGAAAACTTCCAGAACCCTTGCAGAAGAATTGATTAAGGAGCATACTCTGATAACACAAATAAAAATACAAATAGGTCTAAATACCTTTTCCTGAATGGAATGCACAACTGAGTTATATTTCCGTTGTCCTTCCAGTAAATCACCGGGCTTTGTGCTATCATCAGCCCCATCATCCACCTCTTCATCTTCCTCATTGTTTGACTGTGCTGGTGTATTAGTCCCTGAAGGAGACACCTCAGGCAAATCAGCGTTTGACTCTTGAGGGGGTTCCAACCCACCATATGCAGCATCCTTTTGACGTTGAACAGCAGCTCCAAGACGAACTAAGAGGTCATTTGTTTTTCCTAAGAGCATTGTCAATCTTTCATTTTTACTCTCTTCAACCATCTTCATGTACGCTTCTTGGTCATCAGCTTTTAGGGCCTGAAACCTCAATTTTTCGGCCCGTGTAGCTCGCTGCCTAAGTCTTCCATGCCATGCCTGGATAAAGAATACAATATATAGGTCCCTCCATTCAAATATAGATTCAACATCTTCGATCGCAATAACAGTTGCTTAAAAATAAAATCATAAAGCAATGCCCAAGTTGGAAATTCAATAATACAAGGTCCAGCGTTTGATCTCTTATTTTTACAATACATCAATGGAGCTTCACATAACATAAAAGAGATTCCTAGTTTCATTTACTAGGCAATGTACTTCTACAGTTGCCGTCGACAATATAAGAGTTGGTTAATTAATACAATAAGGTAAAATAGATATTAACTTGTCATTATTAGTTAGTACTTTATTATTTGACACCATCTCCTTTAGACTTTGAAAGCAGTCGGAAACCCAAAACTATATATATGGTCGTAATAAGCACAGAGAGAAGGAATCATGCCTGAACTCCATCATTTCTCTGCTTTCTTCGTTTCTGGACAGCCTGTACTTGTAGCTGGAGTTCACGTGCAGCATTAAGTAAGTCAGCGAAGAATTTCCTCTTTCTAGTCTCTATCCGGTTCCTCTCTTCTTCCTCAAATCTCGATAGCCTCTGCAACACAGATACTTGGGTTTTTTTTTCAGTTCAATCAAATTCTTTTCAACCAGCAATATTGGAGCTCTCTATATAATGCCACAGGTAAAAACTTCTAGCTTTCCTAGTATATATTAGGGGGGGAGGGATTATTTCCAGCAAACCCACCTGATTAAACAAGAATTTTTAAAATATCTTTTGGGAAAGGTACACCAGTGTATTCCAGCAAATCTGACATATATGAAACTAATCTGCTGTTATCGGGCAAAGGGTTACTTGCTGCCCCATTTGAACAGTTAAACAACCCAAAAAAGTTTTGCACAAACTTCCAGTCTAGTCAAGAATATCTACTACATCTATCATTCGAAATGCACCAAACAACACAACCGGGTATAAGATTCCATATTATCATTTTGTCTTCATCTCTCAAGTTCCTTCTCCAGGCCCAGAGAAAATCCACCACTTAGCTTTGCATAGGCCAAGACAGATAATAATTCCCAAATATAGAATCCCACAAGATCCGAGCCATTTTACAATGAAGAATTTGTAGTTAGTTTTCTTTTCGTTTGATTTCTAATTATTTTTTAATGAGTAATGTCATAGTTTACAAATTCAAAAGAAAGGACAATGCATGGAGTGTAGCATCAATGCAGGTTACAAAGAAAAGCCAAAAAATCCTGAATGATACAAGCCATAGGGGGGGTTTTGCAATTGTTTATTTGTTCCAACTTCCAACTTATGGCTTAAAGTAAGCAAATCCCCAATTCAGGTGTTGCATATCCTGGTTGAAAAGAAGCTTCACAGACTTTAAACTGGAAAAGGCTATTGATAAGCTGCTTCATGGGTTTGTTTCAGCTGCTTAAAATAATTTGCAAACAACCTACCCCAGGAGTATATAGAAAAAATTCAATTAATCCCACCTCAGCATCTCGCTTCTTCTTCAAAGGATCATCAGCATCCATGCCAAAAGCATCACCAATACCATATAAAGGACGCTGTAATCGCATCATGCCCCAATCAAATAACTGTTTATCGGGATTTGCACAATGAAGACGAAGCCAATATTCAGAAATCACTTCAGAGCGAACTTTTCTCTGGAGCTCAGCTAACTGGTAAAGAGAAAAAAATCCATGTCAAACAATAAGTGGAATCATGAGACTGTGAAGTATATGCAACAAAGAAAGCAAGTATAATACACGGATTTTACTGGTGACACGGGGCAGATAGGCACTTTTAAGATAAATGAAGGCAGGAACAGATACCTCTTACAACATCAACAAAAGAATTACCTTCAGCCCATAAAGTTCAAGCAAACATCTTGACTGCAGGTCCTCACCTCTGCTTGTAGGCAATTCTATCAAAAGGTGGATAGAAACATCATCAAGAGGAGTCAAAGTACAAAAACGAAATATTACTATAACTTCACAACTAATATGTATTGAATGTCTAGATCCAAATTCATAAAATTCTTAAACAGTGTAAGAAATTCCAACAGTACACAACTATATATGGCATTGTTGCATAAGAAAAATAATAGATCTGCTACATCAGTTGCGCAAAACTCACTGCATCTTCAATGGTCAAGAAGATATTCAGACAAACGTGTATCAAATGAAAGCCCAAAAGACCATCGTACTAAACTAAACAGTAGCGGGAATGAAATTTTAAAAGGAAGATATTTTAAGTAGCACATGAAGTTGGACAGCTTTAACTCACTAATAAAGGGAACAAAAATTACGAAAACAGACGCGGCGGAAGCCGGGTAGGTGGAGGGGTGTGGGGTTAAACATGAACTCACAATGAAGTGCATAAAAATGAAACATAAAAATTTAAACAAAATAGAGTGAGGGTCAAGCAATGTACAATCATGCATTTTTCAGGAATGTTATCTGCAGGCAGAGGGAGCAGGGTTATAGAAGTCCACGTGTTGGTAAAACAAACCTAAAGTGTTCTTCAAATAAATCATCAAAATATGTTAACAATATGTATATATTTCTGTGTGAAGATAGTTACCCTCAAGTTCGGTCACGCGGCGCTGAATTTGGCTCTGAAAGCGGTTCTCCCTCAAGTCATCCAATCTAGAACCAGGCACACAACTTGATCTTTGCTCAAGGACCGCATCCTCAAAGTCGAGCATCAACTCATCATAATTTGAAGCCCCACCATTATCCTACCATATTTATCAAAAAATGCATTAAAATAGGAAACAGAGCAGAACTGTAATAAACTGTTATACGAAAAACTACTCAAGAAAATACATATTCTTCTGCAAAATGCTGAAACAAAGTCATCTAAACAAAGGAAGATGAGCTATATATAAATACGACGAATGATTTTACATTCACAGGAAATAGCATTGTTCATTTCTGGAGTAAAAACAACTGTTTGTCATTTTTATAGCTACGGGACATTTCAACATAAATGGGAATTACGGGATAAAATAGAAGTCGAAGATATCAAATAAGCTTCCATAATTCATATAATAATGCTCAAGTAATTCTGAATTCCGGACCGTCTTATAGTATCACTTAAGAAAATAAATGCACAAGGAAATATCATTTATATAGATGCGGCAGTTTTTTCCCTGTATCCCAGGAGAGATAATGGGAAAAGTAGTAGGATTATATTAGTGTGTACATAGATACTTGAAGGACGTGCTTTATGCCATTGTGGAGAAAATTTGGTTTCTACTGTTTTAGGTAACAATGTAAAATCAATTTACAGGCATAAATTTTTCATTAGAAAACGGGAATCTAGTAGAGATGCAACCAATGTAGATCATTAGCTTCCATATGACAAGTGCTCCAGTAAAAGTGATACTGCCACACAATTATTGTACAGGGGAGCTAAAATGATTTATACCAAAAAAATAATAATAATAATAGTAAAAGAAGATCAATATCCACTTAACACAATTATTGTACAGGCAGTATAACAGTAACAGACCGCACAGATACGATAATATATGTGTAATATATAAATATGGGCTATCAATGGTGAGCTTTGATGAGCGTTATAGCCAAATCCCAAAAGTGCCAGCCAAGTGCAGTAGGTTTCCAGAAAGAGGATACTTTATTGTGCTCTGTGTGCTTTTTCCAAAGGCAGGTGCCCTAGAGAGTGCTTGTTGCGACAGGATGACACTGGATTTTGATTTTGTCAATCAAATGGTGAAAAGGACTCTTTACATTCTTTCTTATCTTTTCTCTATGTTATAATGACGTGTTGCTTGTACCCCATTGTCTTTTTCTACTCTTTTGACTCCCCTCATGCCACTACTTCCTTACATCTTCTATTTCCCTTGAATTTACACATATCATAGTACACTAAATGAATTCTTGCAGACTACTCGTGATTTTTCAATTTCCCATGATTGATTTGTTACTTTGAGAGAAGTTTATTGGTTCACGTTCCACATACTAAAAGAGGTGCATTTGTGATTAACTCCAATTTAATCCCAGGTACCTTGAACTATAGCGGTCCTTGCTCTCTCGATAAGGAAATTGTTGAACCAGAATAGTACGAAGGTAACTGTAACAGAAGATTATTTGCCGCATAACCAGGGAAAATGCTTTTCCATATTCGAAAAAAACAACTTTATGCCATTCAACTGGACACCGCATTTTACAACAGAAAATAGGCATCTTGCAGTAAATTATAAATAAAAGTGGCGTGGAAGGTCAATTACTCCAAAAATATCTGCAGAACCTAATAGAGCTACTATAGAAATTAAATAAACTTAGAGAATGACCATTTGTATAGATACGACAAAACCCTTTTTTTGCTGGAGCAGATATTCCGTTTGTTCTTCCTTTTACGCTGTTGACAGAATACTCCATGTCTTAGGTTGTCAATAATGCCTATCACATAACTCATCATTCACTATAAAACTATAGCAACCATAGTTTACTACAAGCAGAAGGACAAAACGCTAACTTCAGATCAGATCAGAACAAACAAAAATAAATATTTCAATTACTTCTTAAACCATCCCGAAAACCAACTAGGTGTTCATAAACAAATACCAAGCTTCTTTCACGTTGACTAAAAGGAGCTGTACATCTCAGACCAATGAAATCGCACATTACTGAGCTAAGCTAAGCTATCAGCTATTCATCTCAAATGACACGATTCTCTTAACAAGATTACCATGTTCTTTTGTCACAATCATACAATGAATTGAAAGCCTTCGACACCAAACGTCCATCACTAATTCTTCACTTACATAACATATCCTTCAATTACGATTACCTCAATTAATTAAACAAACAGCCCAAATTAGAACAAACAAACAAACAAACAAATCCAAATCCAAATCACAGAAAACAACAAACAAACAAGGCTCAACTGTCAAAAGCGAGCTAAAAATCAGCAAATGCAAAACAAAACCGAAAACCAAACGAATTGAGAACGAATTACGACAAAGGACTCACAGTAATCCGCGGCGGCGAGTGGGCGGCGAGATGTTCCTGGTAAATGTAGGAAACTGCGTCGTAAAGGTGTGTAGGCAAGGGCAAATTGCGAGAAAGGAAATTGAGAGCGCATATTAAGGTCTTTGTGCTGTCGAGCAGGTCGTCGTCTTCTTCATCGAGCTGTTGAAACTGAGAATTAGGCTCAGAAACCTGTGCAGCCATGGCGGGAATGGAGTAACCAAGCCCGATGTCGTATCGGTTATGGTTGCGAAACCGACTCTTTTTCAAAAATTTGAGTCTCCTCAACTCAAGCGGTTTAGTTTTTACGGATCTCAAATCAGCTCTAAAAAAAATTAAATCGAAAAGGGATTTTTTCCAATATTGGATTGTGTTGTTTCAGCCAAGACTTGTTTTTAGTTTTTCTTTTTTAGTAAATAAAATATTTATAGTATTTGAGACTTTCGGTGGTCCATGGCTCTGCTGACTTCACAGGCCTTTGTCTATAGAAACCCACTGAGCCGTGTTTGGGCTGAAGGTGTGGCCCAGCCCGATTTCTCAATTATCCAACTAACCTATGTTTTAAAAGTTGAAATCGGAGGTTGAGTCGGCCACCCTCTAAAAAAAAGTTCAACCGGGTCGGACTAATTCACCCGGATAGAACCGGTATATGTATATATGTATATATATACATATATACACACCCTTAATTATTGATATTAAATTAAAAGGTTCTTAGCATAGATAGATCATAGAATCATAGAAATGAG
>JAYMSR010000922.1:0-11735 GCA_036897825.1 Plantago rigida | reverse complement strand
AGGACATTTGAAATATCAGTATTCAGGAAGCTATTGGATGAAACTGGAAGTTAACGCTAGTGCATCCCTTGTCCATATTTTGAATAAACATGGAGCTATAGTTATTTTAGATGCATAATACACTAGTTTATGTAAATAATTGTGTGTTGTGAATTCCGCTCTCAATTTGAATAAGTTCAGTGTAATTCAAGACCTGAATTATGATGGCTGAAATGAACTATGAATCTTTTGCCAAAGCCTGTAACTCTCATGTAACATGTGGGGTCTGTAATTGGAGGGGCGGTGCAGGACTGCAGGTGGTTGGTTTGGATTCATGATCTTTTGGTGGTTGGGGTTCATTGTTTGCAAGCCAAGTTTGTTTCTGTGTTTGCTTACAACCCTATGTTTTCTCTGTTGATGCCAGTTAGCTGCCGCAATGTTAAAATATTGGGCAATCACATTCACAGCTCATTTTTGCATGGTTTGCTACCTGTAATGCTAATTTGATGACTCTGTAACTGCATGATTTTCTCTCCTCTTAATCTCTTGTTGTACTTTATATGTGATTTGTAGTCGGTTATATCGATGCAGAAGTTGTGACTTGTGAGTTGAATAACTTTCTTGTCTTGAGCAGATTAGTGGCTTTGCAAAAAGTATGTGACCTCCAGTGCCTGATTCAAACTCTTCTTTGTTTTGCAGTACATACCTGGAACCAAGATGGTCTTCCCTGGATTGAAGAAGCCACAAGAGCGAGCGGATCTTATTGCATATCTCAAACAGTCAACGGCGTGATGAAATTAGTGGTGGAACATTATACTTCTTTATTAGTTTCAGTTGGGCATTCTTTTTCTTGCAGCAATTGTTCGATACTTTGTTGAGAATAAGGAGAGTCATTTGTTGTTTGATGTAAGGCTTCTCTGTGAGATACCCCTGCAATCAAGAATTTTGTATCGTATGATGCCTGATGTACTTGTGGATCCCAATTATATACTTGAACATGTACGGCGATGGCTAGGTGCCACCATGCCAATAAAGATATTGATTGCATTAAACTGATGGCTATATGAATTCATTCTCATAATTTTGTTAGGTGAATGCTGTGCTTTCTGTTTGTTTTGGTAAATCTGAATCCGGGTTTTCTCAAGTTGTGTATAATTCTGCTAGAATTGTGTGATGTTATATCTTCTGTTACTCGTTTGAGTTGTTTATGGTCATTGTTTACAAACACTTGAAAATTTGCAGCAAGGCGGGACATGTGTAGTGAATTCTATTTTATTTTTTTTTGCCTTTTTGTATCTTGGATAGTTGGATGGAAGCAGTAATTGATAACACAAGCTTTCTGTTGAATAAACTGAAATGGATTTTGCAATAATTTGACTGCAGTATTTATTTGCATGAAGAGATTGGAATGAATGGAACTGATTTTGGTGGAATCAAGTGAATCTTAAGAGTGCAATTATATTTCCTCTCCATTTTAAAACCCTTTATTCGACATGATAGGTTGGCTTACTTGGAAAGGATGATTATATCTTCGTATCTTGTTTCACTAAATGCGGTTTAACTAGGATTTGTAGTTAGCGGTCGAGAGTTACCAACGTGGATATATAGCATTGTTATAATGCTATAATTTTTGTTCCTCCTCAGTCTGAAGTAGAATTTTGTATACAAGTTTTTTGAATTGATGACACAACACAGAAAGCTGATTTTGCAGAGGCTGCAATGTCGAACCATTTCTGGTATGTATGCTATTTTCAGGCAACATAACAGTTGTGGACTACAGAGCACCACACTTGCAGCAAGTAAAATGAACCCATTGAGTCTATTGAATCGAAAAGCCGAGACTCTATAGTCTCGGTATGGATTGTGATTTTATGTGTATATCTCTACACAAAGATTTGGAAGCCACATCAAATCTACATGTATCAGCAATTTACTTGACTATAACTAAGTCAAAAATTTATATTATTTTTAATTGTTCATAAAATTTCATACATTACTAAAAAACATGGTACCTAACAAATAATCTTTTTTTTTACATTTTTACACATTTTCCACTAGAAAATAAACATTTTTACCACATTTTCATATTCTACTATTTATTTATTTTAATTTTCACTTGTGAATCATGGTGAACAAGGTTCTTCAGGACGAAGATAATATAATGTTTTAAGAGTAAAATTTTATTACATTTTTTATTTGTATGTTATGATATTTCTAGTAATACACATTAATTGTTTATGGCTTTCAATATAATACTTGTCAGCCAATTTTAATTCTCTAGTTTGATGGTCCTTACGTGACTTGCGGATAACTATATTGTGAACAAGTGATTGGTGTAAATCTGAAATTCTCTTGCAGTCAAGAATTTTTTGTCCAAGTACATAACAAAACACAAAACAAAATAAAATTAAAAAAATATATATAAAAAAATGAAATAAAAATACAAACTAATAAACGCATCATTTCTTATATTCTTTCTTCTTCTTCTTCACATCGTTTGTAAATACAGCTCCGGCCACCCGAAGCTCTTTCAATATGGGTGCACGGAGATGTAAATGCAGTTCCAATTGAAACATTAGTGGAGTTGAATCTTTGATTTTAATTGAGGTCATGGGCTCCAATCAAATTTGTAACAACTTTTTCCAATCAAAGTTGTAACAACTTTTAATACATATTCTTATCTCTTGTTACTCAGAGTCCTAAATATACCTCCCATTACTAGTCCCTTTGGAAGAAATTACAATTTAGGAAGTGATTCTAATTTGATGGTGATCGTCGATTTTATGAGTGAAATTTGATGAAAAAAATAAATTAAACCGGTGACAATAAAACTAAAAGTCTTGGAATTACTAATTTTTCACAAATACTTAGTAGGTGATTTTCGTACAAATTCGTTTTTGTCATGACTCAAAGACTACACTCTCTCTCTCTCTCTTACTGACACACAGAGACTCACACACAGCAGCACAGTGAGTCCACCACCATGCAAGTATGACCAAATACCTTCATCGCAAATCAGCTTTAGAGCCCTCTGCGAAAACTTAATTCACCATTTTTATCACTTTACATTTTCAGTTGACAGCAGTGAGGAAAAACTTCATTTCTATTTCTTGTGTGTTTAATTAATTGCTCGCAAAATCAAACAATGCCTAGAGGAAGGCAGAAGAAGAAGACGAAGCTAATCAAAGAATTAGTCGCCGAGGATTGGTGCTTCGTCTGTAAGGATGGTGGAAAATTGCTCATCTGTGAATACAAGTCCGTTTAATTTCTTCCTTCTCTGTTTTTTCTTTTTTTTTTGCCAAAAATGGATAAAAAAATTATTTGTGCTAAATGTGCATCTGTGTCTGGGTTTACTGAAATCGTTGAAGAGAGGTGGTAATTTTGTAGTTTTTGCTGTTGTTTGTGTATTTTGAATATGTGAAGTGTTTGATTATGTTTTCATCTCTTTTTAGGTGTTTGCAGCTGAAATCGAACTTTGTTCTTATCTTTTTCGAATCTTCATGATTGTTTATGTACGATTCTGTTAATGCATTGCCTTTTTCTCAGAAGCTGAATAGTGGAGTAATTGTCAAGAATTTCAACAAGGATTGTTCATTTGTTCTGTTCTTATCAGATCTGATATTCACATAAACAAGTAAAAAGTTGTAAAGCATTTAGGCAGTCAACTATAGATCCATTGAGCTTAATCTGATATACTGTTGAACTGAGTGAAATATGTTGAATTTAGTAAATTTGTAATTTACTGTTCATGCACTAGTAAGTTAGGAGAACTATCTAGATAATGTTAATCAAGATACTCATCAATGAGGAAGGTTGAAAGACACATTCTTTCATGTAATCTGCAAGATGTAAGGCAACCAAAGTTGAAAAGGCATTTGGATCCAGATATTACCATGTTGTGATTTCAGCATGAGGGTGTGTCCGTAGTATGCTGAAGTAGTGATAGAATGGTGTAAGGTTCTTTAGTAGCTCTAAATAAAGATTGCATTGGATTTTCTCGGACTTCCAGAGTTTGCGAGTGTATTTCTTATGTGAAATTATATGACGGATGCACATTATGTTTTCAGGGACTGTCTGAAAGCTTATCATCCTCGATGCGTTGATAAAGATGAATCGTTTCTGGAAACTAAAAACCGCTTTGAATGCCGTAAGTCAGCTTCCTTCATGAACTGTGGTTCAGTGTCCCTTTACCTGCCATAGATAATGATACCAAGAGATTGATATATTAAAACTTACTGTTTCACTCAATGCTTAACATTTTGTCAAATCGGGCGTTTATTGTTAAGCTTTAACATTTCCTTAAACCATTTTATCTATATAAACTTACTGCCCACTATCTCCACTTATTTTTTTAGTCACTCTATTTCATACTTAATCTATATAAACCATTTTTTACCATTCAGTTAGTATTTTATCAAATAAAAAACAGTTTCCCCCTCAAGCACCTTAAACTTTGTACTAACCATAAATGTTAAACATTGAGTGAAATGGATGGAATATAAGCTAATTCCCATAATACTATCTATTTATCTCCTGTATGCTACTGATAGTGATCCATCACTAGCAGAAATCAGTTACAGATGCTCATTTCAAGTTCACAAACAATCTTCCCAAAAGTTTTGGCTGCAGCCTGCATGATTGGTTATATTCTGTATTTTAGACAAACTGAAGCTGCCTTTGTTTTGTTTGGATTTTGGAAAGTAAAGGTGAAATGGTTTGGTTTGAGTTTGGTTTATGATTGCTAGCATTAGTAGGTGTGTAGCGTGTACTTAGATGTTGTACGGTCGATCTTTGTGTTTTATGAGCAAAAGAGGTGAGACAAGAAGTACAGGAAACAAGAAGACGACAGGTTGATAAGCAGAGCAAAAAATGCTGGAGTCTGGACATTAGAAGAGAACTTTTGAGTTTTCACACAAAACAAAATCCGGATATCTAATCTATAATCTTGCAAATAAATGATGATATGTATAATTTCCTTTTCAGCTTGGCATACGTGCATCCACTGCAGCAAACATGCCAGCCGCCGTTGTTATACTTGTGCATATGCTGCCTGTTATCACTGTGTTACTCGTGAGAATTGTGCTGGAGAATTCCTACAGATTAAAGGAGAATATGGATTCTGTGAAAACTGCCTAGAGCTTGCATTACTTATTGAAGGAGTTAAGAATGATGGCTCTGCCGGGGTATGATACTTGGACCTTGTACTAAATTTGATTCTCTAGTTTTAGGTAACTTAAATCCATAAAGGTACATATGTGCAGCTTTCGAGCCTACATATTTTACTGGATGAGTGTGCAGCTCTAATGATTAATTTCCAGGGACACGTGGACTTTAAAGACCGAAACTCAGTTGAGGGATTGTTCATGGAATACTACATGATTATTAAAAAAGATCAAGGGTTTGAATCTAGGGATCTACATGCTGCACTCGAGCAGTCAATTGTTAGAGAGAAGGATGTTCCATCCGAAAGCAGTTCAGAAGAGTTCTGTGAATCTGAGTCTGACGAGCAGGATGTTTCCGATTATGATTGCGAAGAGAGTCAGAGCAAGAAGCGCAAAGGACAGAAGGGGAAGGAATCCAAGAGATGCAAAATCATGCAGACACCCGTGAAATCCAGTAAGATGGAATTTGATGGCTGGGGCTCAAAACCCCTTATTGAATTCCTTTCTTCAATTGGAAAGGACACTGCTAAGAAAATGTCACAGCATGATGTAATTTCCATCATCAACCAGTATATTAAAGAAAACCAGCTGTTTGACCCGAAGAAAAAGAAGTTTGTATTGTGTGATGCAAGATTACAGTCCATTTTCAAGAAACGAAGAATTAACAAAAATAAGGTAAATATGCTTCTTGATCCTCATCTAGCTGAAAACCAAGATGATTCAGAGGATGATGAATCTGTAGCCGACTCGGATAGCAGCAATACGGTATGCATTTCTCCATGTAAAAATAAAAAGAAGCTTGACGTGGAGAAGAAGTCCCAGAAGAAAGAGCTAGGAAAGCGCACATCTCAAAGTAAATTTGCATCAATATCAGCTGAAAATATCCAACTTGTTTACTTGAACAAAGGATTGCTGGATGAGCTACTTAAGCAACCTGAATTATTTGAAGAGAAGGTGATAGGATCCTTTGTCCGAGTGAGATCCGATAAGTATGATTACCAGACAAGAAATTCTTATCAGCTCAAGCAAGTCAAAGGTCCGTCTCCAGTTAAACCTTGCTTTTAATTTTATATCATCTGATCGACTGCTCTGTGACCATAGACTTAACTGTCCTATTCTATAATAAAGTTATAAAATATTGGCTGCTGGTAGGACAGAATACGAAAAATGATGATGAAAAAGTAATCTATTGTACTCTAGAACTGACTCATACTTGGGCTTCAACACACTTGGGCTTCAACACGTAACCACGATATCAGATTTCTCAGTATCATTTTTAACTGGTTTGATGAACTGTACCCAGCAATACATTTAAAAAACTAATTAATTATGCATTTCTGATTGTTTGTACTTTCAGGTATAAGACCAGCTACAGTTGGTGAATACAATGTAGACACTGTTCTTTTATTTTCAACTATGCCTGAAGAAAGCCGGATAAAGGATCTTTCAGATGGAAATGTATCTGAGGTATCAAATTAGTCTGGATAAGTTATTTCTTAGCTTGGTTATTGATCGTCATCAAACAGAGAATTTCGACTAGTTCAGGCCTCTGATTTGGATATAAGAAATGGTGTTCATGCACCTGTGTGATATTTAGATTAACTACACAAACATTCACATTGATTCAGAGGGTTCATGAAAAAAATTGACCGTGCCATAAAGGCATGACGTAATATTCCTTCACGTGGTAGCAGATTCCAAATGGTAACAAACAAGTAATTGATTATCGAGTAACATTTTAACGACATAACACCTGATTTTTAGTTCGTCCAAGTTCAAATTAATATGAAGTCTTTGAGATCATTTTTAATCAGGTTTTTGTCATATACCACTACCATTTTGCAGGCTGAATGTGAGGAGTTGAGACAAAGGGTCCTAGCTGGTTTGGTTGAGAGACCTACAGTGGTGAGTTACTGAACTGGCTGCACTTGGCAGATATATAGATATGTCGGGCACTGCTTTCATTTATTTATCATGCAAGATTAAAATGCAATTTAGAATCTTCAAATATGAAACACGGTGAAGTGAATGAAAATTAAAAAGAAGATGGTATATTTTATTCGAAACATATACAGCAATATGATGGTGCTTTTCAACAAGCAAATTAAAGTTTATTAGTCCATTTTTTGTTAACCGAACTTTTATATTGCATATATTTTGCTGTGAATTGACATTAGCTCAACAAGCTTGGTAATTCAACGGAGAATCCACTTAAAAAATTAACCAATGCATAAAAGTTATATCATTTCTTGTCATAGATTAATAGGGTCCCCTCTTTGCAGGTTGAGCTTGAACAGAAGGCCAAAGTTCTTCACAAGGACAAAATCGAGCATGTATGTTTTTATTTTCTTATATTTATTTATTTTTTGTTGCAATCTACCAGCACAACTATATATTTTCCTGTGCAAGTATATCAAATTTCCAACGCATGAGTCATTTTAACACGATCTACGGCATTTAATACAGTGGATCCCTAAGGAACTGTCCAAGTTGAAAAACCTTGCTGCTCACGCTAGTGAGAAAGGATGGATGCGAGAATATCCTTACGTAACTATAATTATGTGATTAGTTCATCTTTTGTTGCACTACTAGAATCCTTTGGAAATTTCACATACTTGTGTCATGTAAATTATTTCAGGAACTACTTATTTGTTTATTCCAGTCTATAAAAATGTAACTCATTTCTCAAGTGAAATCTCAACGAAACATATTTTCCTAGTTTAGGAATACAGATCAATATATATTTGATAATTCTGTTCAAATTTGTAAAACTGGGCCCAAAATATATTTCCTGTACATACAGAGGAATTTATATTGATTGAAATGCTGATGAAAACGTACATACTGTAAGTCTGTAACTGCAGTTCTTTTTTTTTCCTTTTTGGTTGGGGTAGGGTGTTACTTTTTTTATTTTAAAAGATATTCCTTGTTGACGTGCATTTTGCATTCTATGAACGACATGCAAATTTTTTGTGGTCGATCAACATTAGCTGATTTTCTTAAAAGTTTGTGCCTCAACTCTTATGTTGCCACAAAATTTGAGTACTTGGAGAAGAGGGATAGGCTGCAAAGTCCGTCAGAACAGGCCAGGTTGCTGGACAGTATTCCTAAAGTGATCCCTGAAACGTCTGTTCTTGAATCAAATTCTGAAGATATAGACAATGACATGAAAAGTGAGGAAGACTCCCCGAGATCCATCCTTCAATGTAATTCAACCACAGTTCATGACGGTCGGCAGAAAAAAGGAACATTAGGTATGCTCTATGGTTAGGGCTCTATAATGAAATGGCAATTCTTGAACTTCTATGCACAATAGGATTCGTTTTCCTTTGAACGTAATCAACACACACACACACTCACTCTTAGTGTACAATAGGGTTGCAGCACATCGCTTCCAGAATACCTGACTATGAATTGTACTATCGCAGGTAAAACTCAAGAACTAGAATAAGTTGGCAAATGAAATGCCCTGCATATATTGTTCCTGTAGCGTGAGTGAGAGATACAGAGTTGTGGCGTGTCTGAAATCTAGATAGATTTATAGATTTCAAGTGTTCTGTCTAAACATACCCAACTCTTCAAACATCCAACTCTTCAGAAATCTATCTCCAGAACATATGCATTGGATCAGGATTAATTCCCATCCATTAGACCACACTTGTTCAAACCATTGGTCATGATCAAATGAATGTTGGTTCAAATTCAAAAGGATGTTGCTTTTCCCAGTTAATTCAGTCAGCAGGATTTCATCTTTTTGTCCAGATTAAATCCTGATCGTCCAGGGGTTTTATTAAAACATGACAGTACAATTTAACAAAATTCATGGCCGAGACCAAGAGAAGTGCCACATGCGCCTAACAAAAGGCACGCGTGCGTGTGGCTCCACAAAGCCCACTGCCACAAAATTACTGCGGGCAGCAGGTGCACACCAGGCTGCTGCCTGCTACCACCAAAACCATCCGTTTCCGGTCATTTTCCGACCGGTTTGTAATTTAAAAGGGAAAAAAATTGTTCAATTACATTTTTGGTTATTTTATATAATTATATGTATGTTGTGCATGATTTAATTACTGTTGTTGATTTATTTGGTTATTTCATGTAGTTAGTTGTTTAATTAATAATTAATTATATTCATTGTTTATTGTGTACTAGTTAACATTTTTGCAAACTCTTAGTTATGGGGTGCCCTTTGCATATTATTTAACTTTTGACATTTTTTGTAAAATGTTAAAAAAGAAGGAAAACAATGCAAAATGTGTTCTGCTTTTTACATTATCTTACATGATTTGTTGAAGTGGGAACTTGTTTCATGTAACATTATTATATTGTAGCAGATGAACATAATCACCAGGGGCATGAATCTCATCTGGAAAAGCAAAACCTTGATGCTGACGGTCATATCCAAGATGACAAAAGCAGCAGCGGACCTTTACAACTTCCTGATGAAAGTGTCAATCTGGCATCTGATGCTCAGGGCGAGCAAGAAACAAGAACGAACCACAGACCTTCAGTTAGTCATGTTATTGATTTGCTCCATGACGATGAAGATGGCAATGGAAGCTCCAGTGGGATGTTTGATGATGTGGACAACAAAATATGGTGTATTCTTGGTCCAGAAAATGAGAGAAACAAGTGTTCGTTGTTCCTGCTGAGACGTTGGAGCCTGACCACCCCATACGCATTTGAATTCAAGGTATGGGGGGAAGACCAGAAGGAAGAAGATGCAATTTGGTTGCGTGAAGCCATTGATAAGGCATTCCCCTTGAAATAGTCACCTGACTTCCGGCCCAAGTTCAGTATAATACGTTGTCTTTTGTTTCAAGTGACGAGAAAATGGATTTGCACAAGTTAGAATATGTCAACTCCTGCTTCAGTAGACAGACTGCAGATATTCATCTGTGTTTAATGCAAGAGTAGGCTTATTATGGTGATGTGTGTTTGTTTAATCTATGTGAAGGTAACAAAATTACTCCCTCCATATGTTTTCGATTTTTCACACAAATTAAGACAATTTTATCTTCATCAATAGTCTTGGTAAAAGATTGAAAATATAAATGTTTGTGTCTAAAAGATGAGAATTATGCTTAGTCTTCGTAGAGTTGGATGCATAGAAAATGGTGAAAACACTATAGTAAACTCTTCTAAAACATATATTATATTTATCAAATGATGAAATGAACAATAAGTCAAAACATTGTATAGTATTAAAAATGGGAGGGAGTATAATTTTTATTGATCTGAGATTGGTTTTCAAACTGGAAGGTTAGTAACTTTGGGGTAGCATTGAGCCCCCAAGGACCAGTAACTGAAGCTTCATACAAAAATACTTCAAACTCATTAGTGTTTAACGTGCCGAGCAAGTATTTCATAATTTGACTCGAGATCGAGTTTAATCGAGTCGAACCTTGGTTTGGCTCGTTACATAAACGAAGTCGAACTCAAGTGACATGTAACAACCTCTTGATAAAAAAGGATAAATGCATTAAACATTTTTTTAAATGAGTTGAGCTAGGCTGAGTTCGTTAAGAACGAGCACAAAAAGAGGCTCGAGCTCGATTACCTATAAAGCGACCCGAGCTTGAGCTTTAACGAGCTGAATACTTGTTGAGGCTCAACCCGCATACCTGTGTCAAAGAAATAACCTTTGTGAACTTATATTTTGAATACAACCGGAGTATCGACCACAGAAAGTGTCTGACACGTATTCGCTAATGAAGAATGAGCAACAGTTTACATTTCTGGGCACATCTATACTGTAATAAACTAAACAAATGTTGTATTTATTTATTACCTCTAATGATCAAAGTTTCAAAAACAATACCAGAGCGTGTTCAAGTCAAGTATGAAGGATGCAGAAAGTATACCAAACTTTTCTGTAACTGCTATTCCCGGAAGCATTGATTTGAAGAGGATCTATACTTTTACATCTCCGTGCGATATTTGTAATACCAAACGCACAATGTAGGCATCAAGCTTGTGCAATATTGTTTCCTTCTCTATTTCGAGCTTCTTCCAACCTGTCCGCTTTCAATCTCTCTTTCAACGTTTTGCTCGCTTCAAAGTTGGCTTTCCGCTTCACTGCTTTCTGCAGACAACATATATTTGAGTTTATTATAATAAGATTGAATAAGCCAATTGAGTGACAATATAAGATTGAATAAGAGAATTGAGTAACAATAAGCAGGTAATGGTCCAAGAAGGAACTTACTTCTTGGCGAAAGCATTTGTCAAGCTTAATTTTTAAATCAGTGCATTCACCAAAAAACTTCCCAAGTGGATGGTCAGTATGGCACTTTTGGAATTGCTCTATGATCTGCAAATATCACGCCAGTAACTGAATTAAGGTTTGAAAACATGTATGGTACCACATACTACTGGCTTGAGTAGCACCAGATAAGAAAATTTTGTCATTTATCACAATGCAAATATCAGAGAAACATAAGCTTGCATACAGAAGCTTTAAGGAACAACAAAATTTGGTGTAACATTAATCATGACTCACGTTAACGTCTTACAATAAATGATACCCATATACAAGCAACTGCAATTCAACAAGAACTTTACCTCAGCACACATTGGATGCCGGTGGATGGT
>JAYMSR010000921.1:0-11736 GCA_036897825.1 Plantago rigida | reverse complement strand
CCTCATCAAGCATCATACTCATGGGCATCAAAATCTTCATCATCAATCATCTGTTGGTCTTGTTGCTCAACGGAAGCACTGGGATTGTTGTGGCTATCATGCACAGGCATGTCACTGGACCTCGGGAGAACATGGGTGTATCAAGTTCCATACTTACATCATCGATTTATCAATTCAATATTTATTTTGTAATTTTATTTCACGTAGAGCAAGGCTGGACCCTCTTTTGATAGCAGACAATCCTTTCAAACATTTGCAGCTATGTTAAAAGGACTTTATTACAGCTTATAATATAGGCATAAGCTCTTCACACTAGCACATATGCAGTGATAACCCCAGGAGATGTGCACGGAAGTTTTATTATTGAAACTCCAATTCATTACGAGTCTTTACATATATTTTGTGCATATATTGACGAATGGTGATGAAGACAGACGGCTTCTCCTAGGGGATCGATTAGCAGGGTGATTGAGAGAGTTGGGATGTGTATGGATTAATAGGTGGTAGCAGTAGTAGCCTCAAGAGGTTGGAATATGAAGATGCAGATTGGGTCTGAACTGTTGAAAGGAATTAAAAAACGTCTCCATTATCATTAGTGATACAAAACTTGTAAATTTAAGAATGTAGATTACGGTAGTGTATATTTTAGCAAAACATATTAATGCTTATTTTCTATTCGATCTGCTTGTTATCACTTTGTCCAAGACTTGTTTCCGAAGCCATGCTTTACATGTTCTTATAGACACGAACAACTTAAGGATATATAGGTTCATAACTTATCAAAACATAGAACAAGACCAGAACACATTTCACACGCGTAGCGTATGACGGAATTTTTAGTCTATAATAAGCTCACCCCTACATCATATGATATTAATAATATAAGTGTCAAGTAATTTTAAAATGTGATCATAGATGATAAACAGAAAATGCTCCCCATGTATACCGCACCATGGACCTTATGTTTACTAAAGACAAATGACAAGTAATTTACGTACATGCATACCCAATATGTTAACCACCTCAAATATTTAAAATTAAACCATATTGGTTTAGTTCCTGAGTTACCGTGTCGGACCCAATTTCCGGGCGTTAGTGAGGTACCAACTTGGTGTAGGGAGTACCGAGTAGATATCCTAGTGAAAAACAATATCCTGACTGGATCATCATCTTCACACCGAATTGCAGTAATTTCAGTGTAAAAATCATCACATCCATGGCTTTTGCATGGATTTCCTCCAAATCATTCTCCGTTTTCTCCTCTAATTACAGCTACTATCCGTGCAAGTATCCCTCAAATGGAGTTCAAGTTCAGTGCTGCAAGTCCGAACCATCTGCCGAAGCTAATAAGCCCAAGTTTGTGCTTCACGATGCGCTCGACTCTTGTGGCCTTGACTCCTCTCATGCTAGGGTATGTCAATTGAGTCTATTTGATTCTCTGCGTATTTTAGGTTTTGATTAGATACTGTTTTTAGCTTCTCTAGTAAAATAGTTTGTCTTTTTGGTTGACTTTCACCTAATTGATGTAGCATGGCTCTGTATTTGTACAAGAAGCTAATCTGTTTTAGATTTTGTGCGAAATGGTGATTAATTCATTGGTAGAACGAAATTCGTCTCAACGGGAGGAGCGAAAGCTCAAGTTATGCTTATCTAGTGTGGATTTTGTAAAGATGATATTCTGATTGGTAGGCTTTTAAGGTGTGAAGTTATGTTGTATGTTCCGTTTACTTCGCAAATGAGAAGTTAGATTAATCTAGACTATGTGGTTTTCGGACATCAGGTTTTATGTTTATCTGAGGTTTTAAGGATGGCCAATGCATTGTCGGTGTGTTCAGTTGATGAGCTATAAATTTGGCATGTCGAGGCATGTTATGTGTTGTGAAAGAATGAAGTGTTATTCGAAAAGTTGATATGATGTGTCAGTGAAACGCACAAACGTTGTTGCTTTTAGTAGTTAACTTCAGAGTTTAGAAAATAAGTCCTGCACGTTGACGAAGGTTTTTACTATTTTCTCAACCAACAATCTATCGTCCTAGTACGATTGTTTTTGTGTGTCTATGCTTTCTTATGTTATTTAACAATTACTACTATCTGGTTCGAACAGGTTGCAAGGGGCAACTTCTGTACGCAGATTAACAAGTTATCTAAGATTGAGAGGGAAACAAGCATAAGTGTAAGTATTGGGGTTGATTTGGGAAGAGTGTCTCTCAATATAGCAGCTGAGGATGACTCTCTGATCTCCCACTCTTCGGTTCCACTTCCAGTAGACGATTATATTAATAGATTGGAAAATCTTTCAATTGGCTACTGCTCCCGTTACAGTTCTTCTTTCAGATCCTCACCTGAGAATATTCTGGAGTCCTTAGAAAGATACATATACATTGATAAAGTAAGTCTAGTTTTCTTTATATATGCTGTAGAATTTATTTGCAGTAATCTCTATTGTACCGACATGAATAGGCAGTGTCGTGTCATCCGGGGCCTGTACCCTTTTCTTTCCATCTCCAGAGATATTTTTAACAGACGACTGCTTGGTTTACTCCATTATACCTGTAGAATGGTTTTATCATATTTCTGAACTTGTCATTGTATTTCTAACCCTTACTTAGGCATGGTTGCATCATATTCAGGGATTTCGGAGAACGAGAGGGAGAAACCAAATAGAGCAGCGTGCTCTATATCTCAATTCAGTATGAATCTCTTTGCCTCTTCATTTTTGGAAAATTCCTTTTCAAGCTAGCTATGATCTTTTGACTTGTGGATGACATTGTTCTTATTTTGAACAGGTCTTGACACATCGTTCAGGTTCTGTTTCTATGCTGTCACTTATTTACTCAGAGATTCTAAAGACACTTCGGTTGTGGGACATCCTAAACTTTGACGTGGAGATTTTCTTCCCTCATGATTCTTTCAGTTCTCCTAGAGGATATCAGAAACAAAAGAGCAAGGAATCTGATCTATCACATATAATAGGCTCACAATCTTTGTTGGTACAGGTAACTTGTTCTACTATGTCTGCTCAAAGTTGTATACCTGATTGTGGACAGCTATGAAATCCAAGGGAATTTAAGAAACAAGAAGAAGAAATGAAGATAATGTTACCAATCGATAATCATCGTTTTCGTTTGCTTTTGATTAATGTCACAAGTTGACATCTTTAGTGATCTTCGATCTCATATCAGAATTCTGCCCCAACATAATTTAGAATAAAACTTGCATGCTTTCCTGACTGATGGCCATCACTGCAGTAGTTGTTTATTTTCACATAACATCCATGTACTAGTATTTACGATCTTTTCATTTTTGGATGTGTTACTCTTTCAACCCTGTCATAACTTCAATCATCATTTACAGATACTAAACGATTTAAAGCATGCATTCTGGCCATTCCAGCTTGATCGTGCTAGAAGCCCATTCCTGAGAGCAGCACAAGCTGCGGACTGTTTTGACGGATCCGACAACAGTGTAGAAAGGTAGTTTATTATCACAGTTATAAGGAGTATTAGCTTTCTGCTGACTGTCCTTGTAGTCTTCAATCCACCTCTTGATGCAGTGCCTTGGAGCGTGCATCAGCCAAGGCTGCTCGACATAGACTTCAAAGAGGTGTTTGGACCAGTGCTCGCTTTGGTGATATGCGCCGTGCATTATCAGGTATCTAAATCCTATTTTTCCTTTCTGGTCATTTTTTTAAGTTTGCTTCGACATGATAACTTTATATGATTAATTAACATGAACTATTATGTAAAATTTGTAAAAGGATAAATAGACTTACAGAATTCAAGAACTATGTTTCAGAATATGTTGCAGTCATTTCGAAAGTTAGAAGTGCTTCCTATTGGAAAGTTTGTGTGCTATGGTTTAGTAGAACTGGGAAAATGATAGTATGATTGACAAACAAACATTGTTGTGTTGTGTGTCGTGTATATTTGAGTCAACTTTTCAGTTTTCTCATGCTACCGATGGTGAAATAAATTATGATTTGAGAAAGGTGAAACGCGGCAAGTGTTAGTATAATCGTGTTATGCTTTTCATTAAATGCCAATTTTTGAACATGTGAGCAAAATGTTAAATAAAATGTGAATTAAACAGTTTTGAAAAACATGGACATTAGGAGACGAGAAGTTCTGAATTCTGATAGTGTGTAAGATCTATAAAATAAAAAAACAAAAAAGTAAATCGTGACGCATGTCGCATAGTTATAAGTTTGGATATAAGATTCCCCGGGAAGGCCATGTCTGAAAGTGACGGTAGATGATAGACTCAACCAAAGTGTATTTAGATCTATGGCAGATGTATAGTTGGTTTATTAGCCTATTAGGATAGTTCAACAACTTTTCACCTTCTCCTGATAACTTGTTTCAGATCTTGTGCATGACCAATTTGAGTTGCCCGTCCTTAATCATTTACACGTGTTCTTTTTACAGCATGTGAACGTCTTATCATATTAACAAACGAGCCAGATGAAATAAGAGACTACGCCATTCTTCTGTACCATTGTGGATTTTATGAGGAGTCTCTTCAGTTCCTTAAGCTATATCAGGATACAAAGGTAGAACGTCTCTTTTGAGCACACTGCCCTTCTGTTCTTCTTTTTCCTGACTTACTTGTATATGATAAACCAGTCACAGATGGATTCTACGTCCGAGCAGCAATCAGATTCAATCAAATATTTGGAGGAAGAAGCCGTTGAAAAGCTGCTTGTCCGACTCAACCTAATCTTGATGGAGGAAGGCTGGTCTAGTCGACCTGACAAACAAAGTATCCTTTTTTACAAGTCCGACCCATGGTAATATTTGGCACAATTCTTACATATTCCACGTCCGAAATCCATCCACATCACTTGAAAAGGGCACGGCAGCGTAGTGCAGCCTTTTCTAATGGTCAAGTTGGTTTCCACTTTCCATGAGATTACTGCTTGGGAAAAATACAGTAGACCTAGTTTCTGTGAGGATTTTCTCCACAATCTTTGGCTGGTAACCAGGCCAATGTTCATAGTTTCTGACAAGAAGTAGAAATCTTCTGTGGTTCTTATTTACGGTGCCAGTGTGTAAATGGATACGCTGTTAGGACCAAAAACTTGAAGTTCAGCTAATCTTTGTATGATTACAGTAAATGAAACACATCAAATTACTTGTTTGTTTAGCTGTAAATATTTCTTTACATTTCCAGACATTACTAGTGTATTATAAATTTAAAAGTTCATCATATAATCTCTTATTTATCAACATTAACATGCCCATACGTACATAGATGACAATGGTGACGACTGACGATACTAGATATGAAAGGGATAATACTTGGGTTGGTGAAATGTGGATGCTACTTGTGGTCTTGTACCCCATCCGCTCCCCAAAATATCTAGTGATGTCAACCAGCCGAATTGAGTATCACATAACTTGGCTCAAACTCGACCATTGTCATGCTTAGATTTGACTCGGTTTGTTACATAAGTGAACTTAAAATCAATTTAACTCAAACTCAAGTGACACCCGAATAGAGTTTGAGCTTGGTAAAATGTAGTATTTTGTTATTAGAAAAGCCTTATAAATGAACTAAAATAACGAGTTTTACTGAGGCGATTCAAACTCAAGTTGAGTAAAGGGTTATATGGAGTAAAAGGCACAAAACATAGTTTAAGCTCAACTCTATTACTATATCGTGCGAGTAGAACTCAAATCTTTAACGAAGCGGATCGGGCGAGCTAAGCCTAACATTATTAATCAGCATAATGTAGCTCTCATGGTTAACGGTTTCTATAGGTAACATAGAATTTTGTGCTCAAAGAAGACGTGGTTAGCAATCATATTCTTACATCAAGATCAATCTTCTTTGATCATTCATATCAAGAAAAAAATGAATCATAAATCAAGTTTCCATTACATCTCCAAGAAGCATAACATGCAAGCACGTATAGATACAAGCTTTTCTTTGATTGCTAATGCAAATTATTGCAATCAATGCTGACATTTGCTCAAGAAAATTAGCTGACTGGTCACCATGATCTTGTGGATATGATAATTTTACATGTAAGAATGCAACTGACAAGCCAAAAAAGTTATGGATCCCCACTTTTCCTCCAAAGTCAACAAGATACAAAGCTCTGATTTTTTTTCCTTGGAATCTTGATTCTGACATTCAGTTCTGTCCTTCCCTTATCTTGTCCTTTCGTTTTTGAATGTATCTTTGCCATTTATGTTCCGTCACTCTCGAGCTATTTCTTCATTCTGCCTGTTAAACAAGAGCAGTCACTCCTAAGTCCTAAAACGTTGATGATATGAACAAGTCTGTAACTTGTTCCCGCGCAGAACTAACTTTTCACGAGTAAGGTTTCTAAAACACGAGACTTCGTGCAGGAAAAGAATTTGATGCACGATGAATATAACACGCAGCGTTTTTATGACATCCTGTATCACAGGGAATGGCATAACATCTTATCTGGTGCCTATAGTTTAGAGCTACAGGTTAAACAAGTAAAGTTGAACAGAGAAGTGCAAAATACTAGCAGCAAAAAGTAAATGAGCAGCTGTGTGGAACTATTGAATGTGTATTCCATTGCCATTGCCTCTTCTCATTGTTTCTCTTCTCTGTACAACAGCGTGTCCAATGACTCTTCGACCAATTCTGAGACAACCGAATTGGTACGAAAAATATTAATCTTAGGACATCTTCACGTTTCTATCCCGTAACTTGACCCAATCCTACCACCTAACTGTACTATAAATACAACGAAATGAACAAAAATCTAACTGCAGCAGCGTGCGACGCTAGAGGCGCCATGATACACAAGGGCAGAGCTTCATGGGGGAAAACAGTTCTCTCTTATACACTTTTCCTCCCCAGGGTTTATCAACTATACACTGACATCTACCCAAATCACACGATAAAGACATCCAACAAAGTGTAAGTTCAGCCGTCTTCTGTGAAAATTTTGAAAATGAAGTCACGAAAACGCTTGGAGTACAGTCTGGGATCGACTGCAGATATTGATGTAGAGTCATACTGAAATGCCTTGTATGCATGCTCGAGCTTTTTGCTGATATCGTAATCTTGAAGTATGTCGATTACGCCAAATACTAGGACAACATCATAGAATTCCCCTGTAGGTTCACCAACCAGCTGTGGATCGGCTTTGTTTCTTCTCACTGTTAGTTCGGCTTGTACTGGCATGTTGGAACCTAATCTTATAGAAGATCTGCAATAGTCAGAGTAAAATGATACTGGGTCAGAAATATAACCTGGTGGAGATTACTATGAAGCAAACTTTTAACATTTTCGGTTGAATAAATACTCTTTTTGGTACAAAAAAACAAACATGAGCATCTCAATTTGCATGCAGACTTATGAAAATGTGTCTGGTTTGTTAACGTCAGAAAGGATATCTCGTCTGACCTGGATAATCCGGGAGTGCCAGCTTCGCTACTTTGATTTGCTTTACCTACATAATTCGTTGGAAACGTACAAACAACAGAGGTTCAGGGCACGTGAAAAAGGGAAACAATTAGTTAAAAGAAGCATAGAATGGGAAGGAGTGATGAAAACAATTGGCTATATATATACATACCAGTAGGACTTCGAGCTCTGGAATTGGTATTTAGTGGTTCACCAGATTGTGATACTTCTCGGAAATGAATGCCAACTAAAAGACTGTAATCCATGATTCTCTCCTGTGCAAGAAACTCACAATCTTTGTCTACTTGCCTGCACATTAGAATTTACGATTCACTTACCAATGCACTTTTGAACTTCTTATTGCGTTGTAAGATGCCAATACCCAACCAGACTAGATTATTAAAAAATCTGAATCCCCCAACGTTTTTTTTGATCTAGTACTTATTAAACAGTTATGTTACGCAAGACTTTTAAATAAGAGAAACTCATTCCTCAGGAACCAATGTCTTGAGACTAGAATAAGACTCTGTGAGTTACATCTCCCCGTGAGTTGAAAAACTCTACACCATACCCCTTTAAATGCAAATCCAGAAAGTGCTTTTGCGCCAATTTGATCCTAATTTGGGGAGAGGAGGATTTTTGGTGCAACTTTTTTACAAAAAACACAAGGGAATTTCTGAGACTTTAAGTTGCATTTATTCATGCAGTTCACACATAAGTCTACAATTAGATTACCAGCAAAACTGTTGAAACCAAGACTTCTGCAGCCGGAAGATGAAGTTCAAATCGAGATCCTTGAGTGTGGTTGTTGCCTCAATCTCGGATTCAGGTTTTTCAGTTAAGCGGCCATGAGAAGACCCTTTCAAGTCAAAACGCCTATGGATGGGGTACTCAGTACAGAACAAATTTCCCATTATGACAAATCTAACCTGTTTACAAGTAACATGCATTAGAGGCTTTGCAATCACTGAAGTTTATGATTGTTCAAATTTCATAAACAGAATGAACTCGGTTCCATTACCTTCTTTTGAGCATGTCCAGTCACCTTCACACAATGAAGGCCAAAGAATTTCGTAACCAGAGTGTTTTCATAGGACCGGGCATGATTATAATAAGCGGGAAGCATTCTTTTGAGAACCTGCTACAAAAATTTGGATTCTGGAATTACTCATCAACGTGTTAAAATCTGTACTTGAACAAAGGAACAAAAAGTAGTCACAGGTTTAGAGGTTGGTGGTTGAAAATGGAACTCACTTTCACTTCTGACTTTTTCATGGTTTTAATCATGTACTTGTCATCATTGGTCAAGTAAAAGAAGCTTCCACTTTTTCCAGGTGAGGAGAGCTCCCGAAGGGCATCATTTCCGCATATGGATATCATGTAATCAGCCGGATCCACCTTAAATAGTTTTCTGAGAGTCCTGGAAACATTATCACACATAACTGAGAAAAATATGCTCATAGAAGATGAAGTACCCAAAATAAGCATCTGTTGTAATTAATCCGTGCCTTATCGTGTTATGTTGATCAGAAAAAACAATACATTTACCTCACCTGAAAACGAGTGGACAGTAATCCTTCCATCTGAATTCACATGATTGATGAGGCGGTGTATGCTTTGATCCATCTGGAGGAAATCTGGTCCATATTTTATCCCTTGGATCAAATGCAGAAGCTTTCAAATCAAGTGATGTAGCTGGAGCAGGTCTTCCTACAGAATGTCTGAATAACGGTAAAAATGAGCTACAAGAAGAAACTTAACAAATGGGAGCATGGAGATAACATTATACAAGTATTCGTGTTCCTAAGAATCTGAAATTATACAAACCCATGTCTAATGTCTCATTACTCATTAGTCATAAGAATTTTATAGTATCCTCCATCTGAAGTACAAAATTTACGAAGAATAGAAAGACAAACAACTCAAGAACAAGAAGCCGTACATTCATGGTCTATATCTCTTTATTCTGTAAACTATAAGCATCAACTTAAACTAAGAAACATAAAGGTTTTAGATTCAGTGATTCCTGTCCTAATCTAGCTTCATTGAATCGATAAATATTCTTAGAACAAAACGAAACCTACTAGAAAATAACCATCTGAAAGCTTATAGCAATAGTCAATAGGCAACAGAGGGATCCAAGCATTTCAGTATCTAAACACAAAAGCTAAGAGGCATTCACATACAGTTCATAATGAATCCTAAAGATGTCAATACCTTATTCCAAGCTGCAGATTGAGCATTAGCTCATAATTCTTATGTCCTTTCGCTATTGTGATACCCTGCTTTTTCGGAGGCTTTATTGTCATATGAGGCCCTCTATTCCCTCGTGATTCACCTAAACCATCACCTCTAATACACGAGTCCGCTTCTCTTGCAGACCCTAAATATTCACTACTTCCGTCCAAACTCAAATCAGATGCCGAACCCACGCTAATGCCGCTAATGCCCAGCGCCCCATCTGTCGAAGCTCTCCTCAATCTCGCATCAATATCTTTATAATTCTTCCACGCCGACTGCTTTTGCAATGATTTCGCTTCACTAGGCCAATTGACCGTTTTTTGAGAAGGAAAGACCGAAATCTTCTCCCCACTACTAATCCTACAATCACCCAAGTTAACCAAGTACAGTTCTTGAGGATTCCAATCAAAATTTGCCGTTTGAACCCCGGATGGATAGTAAGTCCCACTTTGCTCTTTCGGATCCTTACTCCAAACCCCAACATAAAAACTTCCATCCTCCCATCTGAACGTACCGTTCCCTTTAGGCAACCCCTCCTCCCAACAACCATCGTACCGACTCCCACTAAACCAAATCATCGTCCCGTTTCCATTCATCCGCCCGTGTCTCCAATGACCAATGTATTGATTCCCATTACTCCATTGGTACCTACCCTTACCATCAAGCCTCCCCCGCCTCCATTGCCCATCGTAGTAATCCCCGTTGGGATAATGCCTAATCCCCTTACCATGCTTCATGTTAAACACCCAAGAGCCCTTATACACGTCATTTGAGGAACCGGTGTACGTCCCTTCACCATCCATATACCCATTCCTGAACTGCCCCTCGTAAGTGGCACCGGAGGGCCAGCTAAACTTACCCTTCCCGTTCGTCTTCCCTTTCGACCAATCGCCAACGTACATACATCCATCAACCCACAGAGACTTCCCGTGACCATTCGGGGCGTTATCCGCCCATTGGCCCATGTAGACGTCACCATTGGGAAAAACCTTGTCAACATGGTAAACCTCACCAGGGTTGAGGATATCATCATCATCATCGACATGGGCCACTGACATTGCTGTGAAAATGCTGTTTGCTTTTTTCTTTGCAGACGCTTGTGTTTTCTTAAACTTTGCTTCCAAGGACTTAACAATGCCGCTCAGTTCTTTGTTCATTATCTTTCATAAGCTCTTCTATCCACACTTTATTAGCCCAGATCAAATAATCTTTCAATCAAGGATATAACTCTATGAGGCAAATCAACAAACATGTCGTCGACAACTCAAAAATAGAATATGAACAAATCCAGAAACAATAGCTAGATTGTTATCTGGCTCATTTGCTCAAAAGGGTATACTTTACATGTAGTTTCTTGAAATGGATCGTTGCGTATGTTGGAAAAAAACTAAAGCAAGGTGTTGGATTGGTAAAGAATGAAAGAAACAGAAATAACCAGACAATTAAGAACAAGAACAAAGAAACAAAAACAACAACCTTTCCTACTTGCCTTTTTGGATGTGTTCTGAAACAAATGGTATTGAGATTTTGGACAGACAACAGAAGAAGAAACTGGTTGATTGCCAGAAAAGGAGAAAGAACAAAAGAAAACCAAATCAACCAATGAGAAACCACAGCCTTTTCCGTTTGTTTTTTTTCCAGGTTCTGGAAATTGAAGGAAAAAAATGGAATGAATTGTTAGTTGAAAAGAAATAGTTTTGATTGATTTAAGTTTCCGATAATAGTTGCTAGATGTGCTAAGATGCCATACAGATGGAAGGAGGAGAAGACGTGGTGGGCGTGAAGTGATCAAAGCAAATCAAAATGCTGCCTTTTTTCTTCTTCTTCTTCTTCCTCTTCCTTCTCATTCGTGTCTTTATGTTGTGTTGTCTCTTGCCAGACAGGACTCATTGCTTATTACCTAACACTAATTTTAATTTCGACATTGTCTTATTCTTAACTCCTAATTTACTATTTTGGCAACTTCATTTTCCTATTCCAATCTATCATCTTCATTTATTCCAAAGTGTTTTTATATTACAAGTCATTCTTTCTGATTTATGGCACGCACACATAGTTTATAAATATTTAAGAAAATGAAAGTTAAAATAATTGTTTTTAACCTGG
>JAYMSR010000920.1:0-11737 GCA_036897825.1 Plantago rigida | reverse complement strand
AATAATTATTAAAATGTAATACCGGCTCAAACGATTCAAAAAGGCCCAACCGATCTGTCCTTTTTTGGGGTGGCTGGCTTATGGGCGGATTTTATCACACAGGCAAATACTTATGAAAGTTTAAGTGTATACTCGGTTATTTGGATATGGACATATGATATTTGGTTCCGAATACCTTGTTTCTGAAATGTCCCTGAAAAGTGAAATCTCATTAACGACGGATTTTGTCACGCATTAAGAGAAAAGTCTAGAGATACAACCATATCTTTTTTTTGCATATCTAGAGAAATACTATATGTTTTGCATCATCTTCGACTTTAACCAAATTACGTATCTGTTTTGTTTATGATTCCCGTTTTTATTGGATTCTGCTTGAAATCTGAACTAAGCTCCGTCAATGTAGTGATCACTTCAACTCTAAGGAGACTGAGCTTGCAAATATAAAAAGAGAAGAAAAGAAAACCCCTTTTGGTTTCCCTTTACCTGCCAGCCAATCCATAACCAACTTCACTCAATTTCTCTACTTCCCTTACAGTAGCAGCAGTCATGTCTTCTCACTTCCAGTCGTCCATGGTCGGCACACCTTTCGCTTACCCCAACGCTGTAGCTTGGTCCGACGAGAACTTGCTCGCTGTTTCCTGCACCAACAACGTTCTAATCATGGTAACAATTCAATACTAATACTAATTTGTTCCCATTCCAGTTGCTCATCTGTTTTAAGCTTGTTTCATTTGATTGTGAACCATCTGTTTAGCTTTCAATTCTTAATTTGCTAATAGCTGTTTTTGATTCTAGGATCCAAGTAAACCATCTGCTGGATCACGTGGTTTAGTTAATGTTCCTTCATGTGAGCCGTTTCCGGTTGGTTTGATCGATGGTGGAGGTTTGTGATGTTAATTAACTTGGAATCCTTTTTTCTACTTGCAATTCTCCACTTTGTGCATTGTGCTATATTGTATGGACTTTGTTTGGATTGCACAAAACGAACTGGCATTCATTATTTACAGATATTTTGCACCCACACACTTTTGTTCACTACTCCTTGAATAATTGATTAATTTCTGATATGAGTTAGTACTAAGCAAGCTGCAATTGTTTGAGTTTTTAGTATCTTTATGGGTTCATGTTCTGGTGATTTTTCTCCATACAGGGGCAGCCTTGCAATCTGGTAGCTTGTTGCCATTTGAGTTATCGCGTGATAATCGTCAGTATGTTAGGTCTATTTCTTGGTCGCCTGTTGGTCTGGCTAACAATGCTGGGTACGAGATTTGGTTCTCTTGCACATCTATTTGCTCTTAGAATAGGGTAATAATTTCAGCCATGGGGATGAACTGTAATTTTTTTTGAATGCTGCAGATGTTTGCTTGCTGTTTGCACAACTCGTGGAAGGGTGAAGATTTATCGCTTTCCTGTCTGGGAGTTAACTGCAGAATGGGTTGAGGTAAGCAGTAAATAAAGAACACTTTTTGGAAAGGGATGTATCACTTTAGTTTCTGTCAGAACCTACATGGCAACTCTAGCTTGTAAAACTTCTTTCTCTATTAGTTGTGCACCATGATATTTGTAAAGTAGCATACTTTTATGAATACTAAGGCCTGGTGATTTCATGTCATCCAAAGGTTTGTTTGTGACATTGTTTACTGAGGTTATAGTTTGTCGCAATATACTTCTACTGGATACAGGCTTGATTTGTTTCTCAATTGGAGCTTTTGCAGGTGGTCGACATATCGGAGTTGTTGTATACTTGTTTAAAGGATAATAATTTTGGGGAGTCCCAAAGTGCATCTTCAGCGAATTTATATGTGAGTTACATCTGTCACATAACCCATATTATATGATGTTGATGGCACTACATAACACTCACACTTGGTTCTCATGTTATTTTTTCCTTTGATATATATTTATTTGTTCAGGTGATTCCGCACAAACATAAGTCAGGTAGTGGCTGTGCCGGTGACAAGCCAGTCTCTAGCATATTGCAGAGTTGCAAGCGAAAGCGACGAAATGTGGTAAGCCATCACGCATTACCTTCTTGACATGATAACCTGGTTTATCTACATTGCATTGCCCTTGAGATTATATGTAGTTTTCAGATAAAGATCATCTAATGATTATTTTGTTAAGTAGATTACTACGGAAGTATCTGATGATTCAGAGGAAGATAAAACATGGGAAATGGTTCCTGTCTATGAACCTAAAGAGAAGACTCGGAAAAAGGTGGGCAAGGAATATGATCAGCCATTAATAACTCTGCAGCAGTATGCTTCTCGCCGTGCAATGCTGGCGCCGCTTATTGTGGCCTGGTCACCAATTCTGTCAACATCACGGGATGGTGTTTCTATTCCTCACGACTCTTCCAGTTGCTGCTCTATTCTTGCTGTTGGAGGGAAGTGCGGTGGAATCTCATTCTGGAGAATTAATGCTCCAGAATGCTATTCTATTGATAAAAGGGGTGCTGGCAAAGTATCACTCATTGGCATTCTCAAGGCACACGATTCCTGGATCACTGCAATTAGTTGGGTAATGTATGGCTCTGATGCTTCGACACCCCAGTTTTTGTTGGCCTCTGGAAGTGCTGATGGGAGGTGAGTCTGCTAGACACCATAAATCTGTCCTAGCATTGCTAGGCAATTATTTCTTGGTCAATTGAGACTGAACATTGATTCATCCATGCCACGGGACGATCAGGGGATGCTAAATCACTAGCAATTATGTAGCCTTTATCCTTGCATTGCTAACTGCCAACAGATTTATCTTACTCTATACAAGTCGATGCCCTTACCATTTTAACTAACACAAAGCTTCTTCAAGTCCTTAAAAAAAGGAAATACATTTTCGATTCATCGCGCCCTTGGAGTATGGTTGTGTAAGTGGGATTTGGATAATGAGCTTTACCACAAGTCCACAACTACTTGGAAATAGTTATTTAAAGATATAAAAAAGAATACTCTGGAAGATCCTCTATTTTTTAAGCTACCAAAATGCAAACTTAAAATTTTATAAATTTTGTAAGTTTTACCATAGTGAAACTATATTTTGTATTATGTAGTTCAACAAAGTGGTTTTGATGTATTTAAAAACATTTATTGCTGCTGGGATTGGGGTGGGGTATCACTTGTTATAGGTCGTTACACTATTTCTAATCCATTTATGATAATTTATAACTTGTGCATCACTAAATATGAATCGAATGTGATCATAGTTTGTTCTCTTGTTTTTGCAGAGTGAAGATCTGGCAGGTGAACGGCGAGGAGCTTTTGAGAACATCACAAGTTGGTCATTGGCTTACTCAGTTGGAGGAGGTTGTATATACATATATTTTTTTTTAATTTGTATTTTCGTTCAAGTTGAGTTATTCAAATGCTTACCTGAAAATTGGCTATAATTCATTTAAGCAGGTCGCAACTGCTGATTTTGCAACAGTCTCCTTGCTTGCACTATCTGTTAACTACAAATCACCATGGAAAGTACAATTGGCTATTGGGAAGGGATCCGGATCATTAGAACTGATCATCTTTGACTTAGATTCTCACAACTTTGAAAAAGCTGTCGTTTATAATGCACATGACAGTATTGTAATCTCTCAATTCCGATGCTTCTGTTTTATTCTCTTGGTTTCACAGACGACTATTAATTTTTCTTATGAAATACAATTAGGTTACAGGTCTATCTTGGGCTTTTGGTGGACGTTGTCTGTACAGCTGCGGCCAGGTAATATAAATGAATGTTGTGTGTATTACATCACTTGTATAATGTGATGGGACGTTAATCACTAAGCCTTTTTTTCCACTCAGCCAGTAAACACAATTTTGTCACGGAACCCTTAGTAGACTTGATCTTGTGTCTACTTTATAAACATTACACTATTTATTTTAAGCATTATGAAACAATTCCAAAAAAGTCTCAAGTTTCAGATCCTAAGTAGTGCAAATTTTGAAACATGCCCCTGAATGGAACTTCAATCCATGTTAACATTTCCCCAAGACGAGATTATTCAAGTGCCCAATGTTCTCGCAAGTCCAACAAAGTGCTTTTCCATCGTACTCATCTGATGGACTTGGTGTTCATTAGGCACTCAACTGTCCATGCCATATAATATTGCTCGGCTTATTGTAGTCAATGAGGTCTTCCCGTTAGTTTGACAAAAATTGTGTTAGGCAGGGGTTAAAGGTGTAATAAATAAACCAGAAGATACCTGAAATCTATGTTGCTTCAGTCAAGAGATCTTGTGGTTAATGGGTTGAAGACCGAACATGTTAATAATTTTTTTTTCTTTTCTCATTATCACAGGACAACTCTATGAAGAGCTGGATTTTAGTTGAAAATTCTTTGGCTGAAGTACCCATTCCTTTGAATACTCCTGGTTTGAAGATTTCTCATGTACTGGACGCTTCTTCATCATTTTGTTCCGTCCAAACTTTACGTACTTATTTTTCAGCTATTGGTCACTGTGCAGGTTCCGCATGTTTCTGACTGTTGCTTTGGTCTGGCAGTGTCCCCTGGAAACTTGGCAATTGCCTTGGTATTGTTTTCGATCTTTCTGCACTATTTTCTAAAAAATCTTTATGATCTCAGCTCAAATGTTTTACCAGTCTGATCTTTAGCAATTCGGCTCTAAATTTTAATACTATGGAAACTGTGGTTAACAAGTCTTTGGAAAATCTAACAAGATAGAACTTCGTTATGATCCTTCTTGCCTGCAGCACCGGTAGGAAATTGTGATGAGTAACCTAGGATATGGAGCTTAGTTGAATGAAATACCCAAGATTGTGTGGTTGAAGAGATCATTATAACTTGTTATTCAATGCACTTTAGGGGTCACTGTTAAGAGAGTTGCAAAAAGTTCCGTACCAGAGAAAACGACATGAGGGCTAATATGACGGTGAGAGCCACAAAATTATGTCTTGAGTGAGCTTAATGGCTTCTTACCCTGTAGAATTCAAGTTTGATGAAATGAAGATTGAAGATATAGAAACTATAAGGTTGATATGGACGTTAAAGAGAAAGCAGCAAATTCTACAAGCCCGTCTCTTCACCAGTAAGAGAATGTCATAGAAAAGGTCAGATGAAGATTTCAGAATTCTACAGTACTCAAATAAAATTTGATACTGTAATACATTGATTCCAAAATCACTGAAAATCAGAATCCATGTAGAGTCTAATGGTTTAGCAAAGTTAGATTTCTATGGTTTAGCAAAGAGGGAGGGTGTGACCTTGAATGAGAAACCTTTTTATAGTCACTATAAATGCCTAAACACTGCTATGTAAGGACCCAGCAAGTGTAAATACACGTGTTAGATCTTTAGTCTGTTAATTTCCATGCAATATTTATAATCCAACACTAGGTATCAAACTGGAATATGATGCTGGGCAGCCTGTTTTCTCAAATTTGCAAAGTGGTGCATTGTTTATGTAACTTTTACATATCCAACAGTTTGATTTGTAACTGATTCAAGGTTCAGTTGATCATTTAAATGCATGGAAGATTCTTTCTGTGCATGTACTAGATTATTAGTAATCAGCTCTAATGGAGTTTTTGTGTGTTCTTATTAGGCTCGCAGATTTGATGCTGATCTTTTAGATCCCATGTATGAGGGAAGGTGAACATTTGAACTTACATCCTTTGCTACTTTACTTTTTGTAAACCGCCCGATACAATGGTTAAGTAACTGACACCCCCCCCCACCTTAATCTGTATCTCTTTACTTTTTGGTTTTATGCGCATCTATATATCTGTCATTAGGTCAAGTCAAGCATACAGTTTTTGTTATCATGCCCGTGGAGAAAGTTAATACTTTTACTTCTGTTGAAGTACTGTGGAGTATGCTGAGTCTATGTTTATTTCTATTCCTCGGTTAGATTACAACTGTGTAAATTCTGTCATAATTTTTTCCAGAGCTCGTAAAGGTGCCATAGAGTTCCTTTGGATTGGAGGGCAGCAATTAGACATATCCTGCACCACATCTCTAGACAATGGCATGGAAGTTTTCCCTGGTCTCTCCAAGGAGTTGAAGTTGTGGGAAAGCAATATATTGTGGTCCCTACATAAGTTTGAGGACCTGTCAACAATTTTGAACATTTGGGACATTGTGGCAGCTCTTACAGCCTTCAAAGAAGGCATGGCTGAATTTGTAGAGTGTATCTTACTTACATGGCTGAAGGTGTACTTTGGGGCTCAGTTTGGCATTGCTACTACATTCTTGCCTAAAGCCTCCAAATCTATTCCCAAGCTGTCATCTCGGCAGCTTCACCTCATTAATATTATCATCCGGCATGTAGTCCTTGGAGAACGTAAGGCACACAACTTGGGTAGGGAACATCAGGGTTTAGAGTTGAGTGGTACCAAAGAAGAACATGTAAAGTTTTGGACAAAATTGCTCTTGGTCAGTGAAAACGAACTCCGAGAAAGGCTTGTTGGTTTTGGATTTTCTGCCTTTTTGAGTGTTCTATCCCATTCCCCGGTGGATGCAAATGAGGTTGGAGGCTGGATGACTGATGGGTTGGTGCAGATGGAGCAGTGGGTTTCAGTTAATGCCAAAAATGTAAAGGAACATATGACAAGTCTTGCAAGAGAAGTTGGAAGAGCCAAGAGGTAGTTCCGTCTGCTGTCCCTCTAGTTTAATTGCTGTTACTTTACAAGCACAGCCAGTCCATGCTCTCTTTCTTTCATTTTTATATACTGAAACTGTTGCAGGATTTTTATTTTATTTTATTAAATAGATAAATAAATAAGTATACTGTTTTTCAAGGAAACTCAACTGAAGAACCACATGAATGTGCTTAGACTCTGAACGGATATCTATCAGAAATTAGTTAATCATTCTCCTTTTCCTTTCCTTAATAGGAAATTCAAGAAAATTATCGGAGATGAAGTCAACGAGGAATGCAGTTTCTGTTCAGCTACTGTACCATTTAAATCGACAGAACATGCAATTTGCCCTGATGGGAAGTGTTCTGAGCTAAAGCGTTGCGCTGTTACAATGCGGGTTTGCCCTACTAGATTCTCTTGGTCCTGTGTTTGTTGCCAAAGAATGGCTTCAAAGTTGGCACCTAGAATTCTATTCACACTTAGCGAGTGTCCTGCAGCATTTAAATGTTCTATGAAGTCTTATGCTTACAAGGAATCTCTACTCCCATGCTGTCCCTTTTGCGGGATACTTTTAGGAAAATCACTGCCAGAGCATTTTCTTTCTCCATCTCCAGTATAAACTAAAGACCTTCAGAGACAAGCATCAGAGAGAACAAACTTGGTTGATTCATGAAAAGTAGCACGAACTATCTATCTTCTGCATTGATCACATGCTTATAATGGTCTTTCTTGCTTCAAGCATCAAATGTTAATCTGGACTTGAATATATCCATGCAATCAACATACAAAACTTCCCATTGGGGGATTTTGAAGACATGGCTGTCATCAGATTGTTTTATCTCCATGTTATGGTGCAATTCTGCAATGATGCCTGCTGGCACATGGGCAATATCTGTACCTTTTTAACTTCAGAATATGACAATCTGACAGCTCTGCTCCTCTACAAATGATCATTGAATTAAAAGGTTTGTTTTTCTCTTCTTTCTTTTCTTTAAAAAATATTTCTTCGCATTGTTCCTATTCTAAATTAATGCAGTATTCTGAGAGGATTTATTTCTAAAGGTGGTGATGAAGCAGATATGCCTTCATTGAAGGAGAGAGAACCAGCAGAGGTCAAATTTAGGAACACAAAAAATTGACTGGAGAAATAGTGATGGAGGTGCCGTTTGATGGGTACTAATCTATTCTATTAATACTCTGTGTGTGTGTGTGTGTCGAGTTATCCTTTTCATTGTAAAGATTTTATTGTAAGACATAGCTTGCTGAAAAGTTATTGCCCAGACTGTTTTAGTTCATAAACCTTATTATTTCTGTTTTCCGACAAAAACAGTGGCGTATAAGTAGTGAAAGAAGGCATAGAAGAGGTGAAATAAGGTAAAATTTCAATCTAAAAAGTTTCCACAATCTTATCAAAATTCTTTTTACCCCTTTACATTTATTTTTCCTCAATTTAGTACTTTACCACCCCTGATAATTTATTACCAGCTCCAGCTCATATCACAAGGTTTCGGAATTGGAGGGTCTATAAACCTCTCATATGTACATGTGGCTACACTTTTTCTATGTGATTGTTGTAAATTGTCAACAACTACTTTTGGGGTAGTGTTCTCATTGAAAACTCGAGTAGTCATTCCACCAACACTTGCCGTGCATTATGCAGATATTTATCTTTGTTTATACTAGTTATTCAAGTTCTTTTCTGATGTTCCACAGTGAACTTTTAATACAAGCATGTGGAATCCCCTTTCTTGTAGATGTGAGATAAGTAATGGTGCTGGTGACTCTACAATTTATTGAAAAATGCGTGTAAACTTGTTTTTTTTCTTTTCACTTTGAGTTGGAAAATTGCATGACTTAGAAGAGTGATGTATTTTCTGATCTGGCTGACTGAATTTTCAGATAGAGCAACATTAATTAACTCAGAAGTACATTACAGAGGTCAAGGGAGTGGACAAGAGTACCGAGCAGTTGAAGATGATCTTGGTGAGAACAGATGCAAGATGTTGATGACACACCTGGTAAGCATTTAATAAACGGATAATTTGAGATAGTAGTTCTTTGATGTAGAGGAAATGGTAACATGGGTTATGCACAAGTACCGTTGTCTTTCTATCTCGTATGGTTATGCACAAGTACCGTTGTCTTTATCGAAGTGATACTGTTTCTTTTTTCCATCAAATCGATGCCCATCTGCTCTCTCGTTATGTGGAAAGGATGACAATACGTAGTTTAAAATGTATGAGAAACGTTAGATGATGGATCTTTCCAAGTTTTGCTTCTCCATCTTTGTCCAAGTTTTGCGAATAAACAAATTTCGTGGTTATAAACTTTGAACTAGAAAAAGTGGTAAGCACTCTGGGTCAGGTCGAAATAGAGTCTCAGGTCCATTATCACCCTGGTCAATCTGCCTGAAAGATTTACCTGTGTTTGGGCCAAATTATTACACCTCTTGTAAAGGTTGAAGTAAGCCATATAAAGTGTAAGCACGAATGATCACACCATAATTTAAGAAAGAAACCAGGGCGGGCATTAGGTCCCTATCATTACTTACAAATGAAAGTACTTAAATCCACGCCAAAATTATTATGCCATGATAGAAGAAGAGGATGGCCCAAAAATTGTCCCATTGCAGCACCACACAATAAAATCCTGTAACATGCAAAATAAATAAGTACAATTGTAGTAGTACCTGGTGCTCTGTGTACTGAATTTAACGAGGACTTATCTTTCCCCCCATCATAAAGTTTGATTAATAAATTATCCATACATCAGCATAACAAAACCGTCCACTTCTAAGCATTTCTCTATAACAGCACTTGCTGAATGTCATCTCTAACCTAAAGACCTGCAATGCCATGAAGCAAAAGCTAAACCTAGGCACGGGATTTTTAGAAGAGGGACATACTGAAGAGACTATTTGTTTGGGGCAATATGATCCTGTACATGGGTAAGAGGAAAGGCTAAACAGAAGAGAAGCTAAATGTACATATCAGCTGATTTATTAACCATGTTCTTAAAGTGCTAGTCTTCATATCTATTGCAATCCCAATTCTTATATTTCTTTTCATAGTCTTGTCTTTCTTAGTCAATACTTTGTTCTTCTAATGAGCAAATCTCAGTGAATAAACCCTATTATGATTTAGTTCGTCTCTTTGTGCACCCTATGGATGAAAGTATATGAGCTCCTCACTCTCTTTTCTTTGCACAATAAATAAACTAATCATACTTTTTCAAAGCACTTTAATAGCAAATAAGTCTAGTTGTGACATTGGATGATGAATTCCACCATCCTGCTGTTTCGGTCCTGAGGCTTCAGATGCGGAATGAATTCCTCCAGTCCAAGTAAAGTCACAAACTTCTATAGAATGATTAATGCATCCTGTTCAGTTGCATTCTAATGAGTTACAAACATCAACTTCACAAATACCTTTTATGGACGAGGACAATTGAGCCTTCACTTATCCTGAACTATGCCTCTGATTTGATTTGAGGGTTAGGCAGCGACATGCTGAATGCATACACAAGTTAGTACCCTACCCCATCACCATAATTTCAACTTCATGATTATTTCCAAGTGCATATATATTTTCTCTCTTTTGTAACCTTAGCATATGCTGCATTATGCATATCTCACATTTGTTGACATACTTGACCAATTCAGGCTATAATTGGTAAAATATATCAAATGGGAGATATTTTAAGTTCCAAAATAGATATTCTATTTTTGCATTTGGAATTGTGTCGTTTTATTGATGAGGAGGGGACGTGTAAATTCAGGCTGTAATTGGTGAAATATGTCAAATGATGGGGAAATGTTTTAAGTTTCAAAATAGATATTCTATATCTGAATTTGGAATTGTGTCAAAAGTTTAGTCTTATTGATGAGAAGGGAACATGTAAAATTAAACAAGCTAGCTTCGTTCTGGTTCCTCCATACAAGTAATTCATGAAGATTTTATCTGGAAGCCTATGCATGAACAAGATGCACCAATAATCCCAAAGAACTTGGCGATTTCACTAGTAAATGGAGGATCTTTTACATTTTTTTTGTAATCAAAATTCTATTACATAGTGCCAATACTTTAAATAGCGCAAAAGAAGAAAAATTGAATTCTAACAGGGCTAGATTACTGGTTTCATTGGTAAACTAAATCGTAGCAAAGCATATCCAGACTATATTGAAATGACGTGGACTTTAGAAGATACTCTGATCATGCTCTTTTATGAGTAAAATTAAGCCTTTTTGTCTAGTTTGCATGCGTCTCTAGCTTTTCTTTTCATTTCTTTTACTCCAATAGTCTAACTTATGTTTATCTGAAGAAGAGACTGCATCTGTCATAGATCAAATTCCGTAACTTACAATGAAATGTTTGGAATAGTTGTTGTTAATGTTATGTACAGGGGTGTAAAATGATAAGCAGAGTCACGGGAGCTCATAGTTCAACCAAAATTTGTCATGGAAATTTATGTAACAGATGATATTTAGTATTTACTGTAGATTTACAGGAAAAACATGGTTAACTGTACATTTTATGATTAGGCTTTCCTTATCTGATCATTATATTCCTACTCTTCAAGTAGTATCTAAATTACAGGTAGCTTTGCGCATCACAAGCATTTTTTAATGATTCCACAATCGTAATTTTTTTGTAATTTAAATATCCTCTACCTGTTGGTGGTAGCTTTTTTTACTGATGCTTCTTATCTTTTCCTTCTAATCATGCCGCCCGCATAAAACGCCCTGAGATTGTTATCTTGTTTGACAAGTATGAAAACATCACTATTCATTCCCTCCATGGAGTTTATGTTTAACTGCAACCTTGGTCATTCAAGATTTATCAGATAAGTAAATTGTATTGTAGTAACATTTTAGTTGTTCCCTTACATATATTATTGTTTGACATTATAATTTGAAGTATTGAAAACTCATTTACCGTTTGTTTTAAGTTGATGTTTAAGAGACTGTTTGTCTCGCTGTTAAAGTTAGGTTTTAATCGAGTGATTATTCTCATCCTGTTTGCCATGCAATTTTATTCGTGTTGAACAATATTGTTTTTAATCAACAAACTATTCATAATTTAATTAAATTTTATTTTCCCCGTCCAGAACTTTATACATTTACTGTTTATAACCGTCCCATAGAACTTC
>JAYMSR010000919.1:0-11747 GCA_036897825.1 Plantago rigida | reverse complement strand
CTAAGTCATATAAGTGTACCTTCAGCATTTTGTGGTATGGAATTTACATTCCATGTCTGCGGTCATAGTGGCGGGGCTCACATTTTTTTTTCTTTCAGGAATTCCTTGTCAAGTATTCATTCTGTTTAGTTTTAGTCAAATCTGCCACCGTTACTAGACATTTACTTTTTCGTTGTAAAGGAGGACCATTGAAAATCGGTTAATTCATCGTGATATAATGTCCATGATACTTTAAATTGTTGTATATTAATTGTAACATGTACATTATATACGGGGCAGACATAGAGGAGACTGGGCGTTCACTCCTGCTAAAATTTAAAACTTCTTTTTCTTACATATAATATTTTTGAAAATTTAAAATTTCCAGATCCTAAAAAACAACATATATATATCTATATATATATTACTAATCAAAGTCATTCATGTAGTTATTACTATTAAAGAGAAGTTACATGAAAATACGATTAAAAAAAGAGAAAAACAAAAATAAAAATCTCCACTAACCGTACATTTCTTACAAAACAAGAGTTTATTAACACTAAGCTACCTTACATAACAGGACTTCATTTAAGTATTTATTCACATTAATTAAAGGGTTCAAATGGTGTTCCATTTGATCATTTTAAAACTTAAACCCTATTTACATATACAAGATGTTATATGTACCCCACAAAAGAACATTTGAACGTAACTCATATAATCAAAAGAGTGTTATTATATAAATTTGCTAGGATCTGACTTATATTACTGGGAGTGAAAATGATTTATTCATTTACAAGGTTAGACGCAGGAACCGCGTGTCACGAATACTAGTATATATATAATTTCACCCCACAAGTTCAAATCTTGTGTCCACCCGTGATTACATATTGCAATGTATAATATACATAAACACCATGTGACATAGAATGCAGGTACGAAAAGTCTAAAACAATCTTGAAAATAGTTTATAAATATGTTTATTCTCTACAAATGAAAACATAGAAACCAAAGCTTTAACTACACAAAATCCTCCAACAGTTTGCATTACACTACTTCCACAAGTTTGAAATCATGGACTTGGTGAAAATGATCATAACCATTTTATCAATGTTACTCCTCAGTTTCCTACTAATCTACCAATACCAGAAAAAGAAATTGACAAATAACAAATCTGTAAATCTTCCACCAGGAAATCTGGGATGGCCAGTTGTTGGTGAAACAATCGACTTCTTCATCTCAGCTAGGAACGGTTATTTGTACCGATTCATAGTCAATAGGATGAGTCGTTACTCCCCCAACGTCTTCAAATCTTCTGTTCTAGGACAGAACGTGGCCTTTGTTTGCGACCCCTCAGGCTACAAGTTTGTTTTCTCACCTGACAGTAAGAAGCTTGTGAGACCCTGGTATCCACGTTCGCTGGTGGAAACCACCATGCCAAATATTGATCATTCCAAGACCAATCCAAACGAGGAATCCTTGCGAAGGATTAGAATTTTAACTCACTCCCTCAAGCCTGATGCAGTGCAAAAGTACGTCGAAAGAATGGATTCTACAACGAGGAAGCATATGGCTTCCGACTCTTGGGCTCCCAGTTCAAACATAAAGATGTTCCCTTTGATTCAGAAGCTTACATGTTCGTTAACTTGTAGCCTGTTCATGGGAATTGATGATACTACTCCAATCGAAAATACGCTGGACCAGCAGTTGAAGACTGTTTTCGCAGGCTTCTTGACAGTCCCTATTGATTTTCCTGGAACGCCATTCAGACGGGCAATCCAGGCTGCTAATTCCATTCGTCGTGAACTTGGAAATCTCCTTGTAGAAAAGAGAACGGGTGACATGAATGATGTCAATTTCATGTCACAATTACTCAATACAATTGAGGATGATGGAAAGTTGTTGAGCAACAACGACATAGTTGATATGCTGATGGGAACTCTCCTAGCCAGCCATGAGACGACGAGCTCCCTATTCGCTAGTCTTGTCTATTATCTTGCTCATCATCCTCATGTTTATGCCTTAGCTTTAAAAGGTAACATTATATTCGTCCTGCATAGCTCTTTTTGTTAACACCAGAGTTGAAGTGTATTGACCATTTCCTGTTTTTACACACTTAATACAATTATGTCTCTGGTATTCACCACAGAACAACTCGAGATCAAAAGCTCAATAGGCGGGGAGAAGCTGTTGACATGGGAAGACACTAAAATGATGGGATATAGTCGGAATGTGATAAACGAAGTCCTTAGATTATCACCACCTGTTGAAGGCGTGTTTAGAGAAGTAGTAAATGATATCTCCTACCAAGGCTTCACAATTCCGAAGGGATGGAAGGTACGCTCACTCATTCTTAATATTGTTTTGTCATTTGTGTATGATCGTTAGTAAGGAGGAACCGGGTAAAATGCATAAAACTTTATCGAGTTATTCAATAGTAGTATTAAACCCCCTCAATTATTAAAATTGCACCAAACCCCCTTAGTTATTGAAAAGTTAGCGTGAAACCTCCTGACACGGCAAGTGCATTACACATGTCTGGAAAGTCAATTTTAGGGGGTTTCGTACAACTTAATGATATTTGAGGGGGTTATGTGCAATTTTATGATAATTGATGGGCATTATGCAAATTCTATGCCATTTTTATAAAAATATCATGTAAATAATTAACATCAATTATTATATGTTAAACTATTTTTTGTAATTTGTCATATTATTTTTCTCTTATTATAATTGACAATAAATTATCTTTTTAAGATCTATTATCTTAAACAACTTAATTTAATTAAGAGTGTAAATATTAAATTATTTTAATTGATTTAGTAATACCCCTGGTTAGTTTTGTTAAACAAGGATTTTATGTATAATTTGTTAACTAAAATTACTTTAATTAAAGTTTAATTGTTAATTAATCCCTCAATTGAATGTATTATATTACTTTCACTTTTTTTTATTTTTATTGAACTTTCACTTTTATATCCTTTACGTCAATTGAATTTATTATATTGCTAAAGTTGTTATTTTCGTTAGATTCATTTCGTTTATTGTTGTTTAGAACTTTTTTAAACTTTTTTTATCTTTTATAGTTTAATAAATAAGTATAGATTTTTTTATAAAAAATATGGTTAAGTTGCACAAAACTCCCTCAATTGACATAAAGTTGCAAGAAACCCTCTGAAAAGTAACCTCCAGTCGCACTAACGGAGAGTGTAGTACTACACTCTCCGTTAATTTTGACGGTAGAGGATTTCGCGCTAACGTTTCAATAACTCAGGGGGTTTGGCGCAATTTTAATAATTGAGAGGGTTTGGTGCTACTTTTGAATAATTCGATGGGGTTTATGGAGTTTACCCGGGAGGAACCAGTGGCATTATAACCACAACTATATATAATTTGGCCCCCGGACTTCAAATGCAGGATCCGCTCCTGGTCATAAGTTATAACAGGCAAAACCTACGGAGTAAAATCATGTTAAAAATGTTTTTCGTTCTTGCAGATATTCTATTCGTTTCAATCGACACATAAGAATCCAAAATACTTCCCAGACCCGGAAAAGTTTGATCCAACAAGATTTGAAGGGAATGGTCATGCTCCTTATACGTTTACCCCATTCGGAGGAGGCCCCCATAGGTGTCCGGGATATGAATTCGCTCGACAGGCAGCTTTAGTTTTCCTGCACAATTTGCTCCTAAACTTCAAGTTTGAGAAGCTTGTTGCGGATGAAAAGATCATTTGTGTGCCATTGGCTAGTCCCTCAGAAGGGCTCCCAGTTAAGCTTCAACGTCGCATTGATGACACGGTCTATGCTTCTACGGCAATGTGAAATGATGATCAATGTTACTCCCTTGCTCCAAAATTGTAGTCTTTTTTCCACAATTAGAATAAATAAATAAAGAATTTATAATGACTTGGTTATTTCTAGTAAAATACTTCAGGCCAATTTCTTATGATTTCCTTAAATTTGAATTAATTACATATTAGCTCCTTCCATTGAAACAGTTACAGATTATCCCTTCCATAGAAACAATATAGATAGTACCAGAATGACATTTCAGGTTGACCATCCTGCCAAATCATCTCTTTCTCGCCATGTGGCATTTTGCACGCTCTCTCTCTCTTTAAAAGAAAAGTCTAAATTAAAATCAAAATTGAAAAAATTGATAAACAAAAGTTCAAAGAAAATAGAAAGTCTTCCACCATCACCCACTTCCCTCCTCCAAATTGGATAACACCTTCACCCACCTCGAAATCAGATAACCACAACCATCACCTTCAAATCGGAACACCACCAAATCAAAAAATACCACCTACAAATCGGAGCTCTAAAGATCCACATGGAGCTGAAAAACTCCATGTCTCATCTAGCTCAACTCGGATTTGATTTCATCATATGCTTGTGATCAAGGGCAGCCATGGACATTTATTAATGAATAATTGATGGCTCAAATTTTGATTTTGATTCATGAATCATAAACTAATTTATGCATAAAAGAAGAAATTGTTTATGTTCATTTAATGAATCTATAACAATTGAAGATTGGATTTGATTTTGGTAGAGTTTGAAGTTGTTTGAGTTCGAAATAAAAGTTTTGGGACTGATTAGAGCTATTTTTTTTCAGGGGTGATCTTTGGAAAATAATTAGATTGACACTATGGACTTAAGTTGGACTAAAATGAATAAAGGATGAAAAATAAAATAAAAAACAAAAGGAAAAAAAGAATTAAAGAAAGTCAAAATCATTAATATGAATGACATTTTCATGAATAATGCATGTGGATTGATTTTTGGGAAATTGGGAATAATTAGCATGGGGGTCTCAAATACTTCAGTTCATCCCATTATGTCCATTTGGTCATGTATGGTTACAAGTTATGTACGCTAATGAAGATTCCATCTAAAACTCCAATAACAATACGGTTTGGCGAACTAAGATTCAGGCTAATCCAACCCTAATTCGATTGACCTCACAAATAGTTAACAACAAATCAGATACTAATTCACTAACTTATTAAAAAAAACTAAAAAACTTGATCATGAACCAAAACACGTGTTTCATCACAAACCAAGTGCCAAAATATGTAAATTAAGAAATAAATAAAATAAAATAATAAATAGAAAAAGCCATCACTAACCCGTTGTTAAATAGCAACAGATTATTTTCCATATCACTGTAACCATCATGCACCCATGCGTCTTCTTCAGTGACAAATTTTAGGGACTTTTTTCCCTTTTTAATCAAAACTCTTCAACTACATCAAAACATGACCAGGAGGTAATTCCCTTTCGCTATCTCTTGGAGTATTTTTGAGTCATCTAGCTATACAACTTGTGCACTAGTTTTCTCCAGTATGCTTATATACCAGACAGACCTTTCTCTTCTTTCCAACACTGGATTAGATGTCTCAATCATACCTCTTTAAGATTTACCATTCATATAAAAATTGATTCACTTATATGTTATATAATTCTATTGAATTCAGCTCTGAGTTTAATTAATCGACACAGAGCTGTTTTGGGACATGTAAATAAACAAGTTTAAGATTGAACTCGAACTCTAGATAAAGTGAAACTTCAACTACAAGTTTTTTAAGGGAAGTTGAGTCTCTTTCTACATAATATTAAAGCCCTCAAGTTGATTTTGGGTCCTATCGAGCTGAGCGAAGTGTGTGAATGTTGGCCTGCCTTGCATGATTTCATCACAAAAATTGGAAGATTAAAATAAAGAAAAGAGAAGAATAAAATGATACTCACTCCATCTCTAAACAAAAGATTGAGCACGGTATTAATGTATAAAATAAAAATAGTGGAGATAAAATAAATTGGTAATAGTTGCCACAAAATAAATGACCGGTATACAATTTACTAAAAATGAAAATATAAAAATCGTATTGAAAAAAGTATAAGTTGAATATGTGTCATTTATTCCTCGGACATACATAGTATAACATAATGAGTACGTTATTTTTTGCGTATTGCATGCCACTCCTTGTGGTTGGACTTACCAATTTGGGACTCAAGTTGAAGTATTATTTCCACTGGTATTTTTCGAGATATTACATATGACATGACCAACTTCAAAGACAAAAAAATATTACTAATCAAAATTTAATAATTAAATTTTCATTATATAATTTTATTAAATTATTTACTATTATAATTTAAGAGTAATTTGCGTTCAAAGTCAAAATAAAAAAATTTCTTTGAAACGAAAGGAGTAATATATAGATTTATACGCTTAACATCTATAGTGTGTGTCGTTAATTCTGACTTTATATGATACATCTGGCAATTTCTTTTTTGACAAACAACTGATAGTATATATATCAATAAATGTATGATCTTTACAACTCAAAACCAATACATATGACAATTCGTTCCCACCCATGCGTACGACAATAACATCAAGCAAACTTTATAATATTAGATCCGAGGTTAATAGAAAAGTCACCAGTCAGTCGTAGAGTGTATAGCCGTTAATTTTGCCATGGAAGGAATGTTCAACGTCTAAAATAAATATTAAACATTGTGATGTGGAACGAATATCATTAACTTATATGCATAAATTGGATCGTTCAAAACATTTTGACAAATTTCTAAGTTTCTGATAAAAGTGTATTTTGATGATTGCTTAGCATTTTTTTGCGTCAAAACAACATTTTGGGAACAACTCATCAACTCATCGATTTACCATGATGTAGGGCCTTACTCTGTCAAATTTCATCATCTTGGGGTCAAAATCACATTTTACTGTTTTTTTAATACTTTTTGATGTTTTCTTTAATTGTGAGTACCTTTTTGTTATTTCTTTATGTTGGTAGCGATTAGAGTTTGCTATTTAAACATTTTGTTGAGGGTGAAGTCCCTCAAACACTTAATAAGTTCTTCCTAAGTCGTCCAAGTATAAATCACTGTATAGCGTCCAAAGCACTCCAAAGAACTAGTGGGAAAGAACCTGCACAAGTAACTTTTTTTTTGGGAGGGGGGGGGACCGTAGACTCGGTTTGCTAAGTGTCAAACTGGGTAGAGACTTTACTTGAGAGAGACTGGAAATCTGCTCTGTATAGTGATCGGGATTAGTTCGTCCAGATGACTTGACTTACCGTTACTATGGGAATGTGTGCCATATATATAGACTTCTCCCAAAAGGGAAGGTCATCACTAGATCGCGCAAAATATAAAGCCAGATCGTACCAACAAGTCTCTGTTAGGCCCATGGCCCATTAAGAAAACTTAACCCATTTCCCTTTTGGGCTTTCGAGGGTAGTTTAGTCATTCTCCGAGAGAAATTAGAGACTCCTCAAGTCCGTCTCGGACTTTCGTCCAAGTCACAATCTCATGTCTAAAAGCAACTCCCATAAACCACAAGGCATAGTGGTTCGGACCTTGATAGTCTCGGGTCCTATTTTCTCTCTTGGTGTTAGTTCACTTGGTTCCTTATGAGGTTAGAAACTTATGTTCGGGTCATCGTCCGGGTCGGACCCTCATGGTCTCGGCCCATGGTTTGGGTCGGACCTACTGTCTTTGAGGTCTAGTTCATCGTTTCACTCAGGAGGGTCGGACCAGAGGTTGCCTTAGGGTCGGACCTTAGACAGCTTGAAATGCCTTAGGATTCGTTCCAAAGGCGTCTATGACGGATTGGACATATTTCCGTATCAACATATGTCCCCCTAGTTTCCAAGTATCTTAGTAGAAGATAGTTGTGGAACTATAGTTTAAAGTGGGGAAGTGGGGAGAACATTTTTATTTTTCGTTCAATCTGTCCCTCATAAGAAGAAAAAAGGTGTTTAGTATGTGCCTTTGTCGTCCACAGCTTAATCTCCCCCCCCCCTTTTTCTTACAGTCCGAGAGTGTGTCCTTGGACTGTAAGTGTGAAAAGGGGTATTTGTAAGCGAGACTAAGTGTAGGTTCGCGAGGCGTAGGAAAGGAACACTTTTTGTTAGTGGTGAAACCGATTGTTCGGAATAATCCGGCGTGGGACATTCGAATGGACGATAGTCTGTGTGGTGTGAAGATAAATCCACCATTTGTAAAAATATTGGATTTATCTTGTGTGCACTAATCGATTCTTCAGAAGTTCCAAAATAAGACCTACGGGCGATTTCATAGCTCCACACCCGCAAGCCATTAAGGACAGCCGGACGGACGAGGGTCCGCATCACGTACATAGTTGATTATTCGGGATAATCCAACTTGGGATGTCCGAACGGACAAGAGTCCGTGTAGTTTTAAGATCAAAGCAGCCATCTGTGAAAATATTGGGTTGATATTGTTTTTACTAATCAACTCTCCGGAGCCAAATAAGTACCTACGGGCGATTTCATAGCTCCACACCCGTAAGTCATTAGTGAAATCCGGACGGACTGGGGTTCTCGTAACGTACATAGTTTATTATTCGGGATAATCCAACTTGGGATGTCCGAACGGACAAGAGTCCGTGTAGTTTTAAGATCAAAGCATCCATATGTACAAAGATTTGGTTGATACTGTTTTTACTAATCAACTCTTCAGAGCCAAATAAGGACCTACGGGCGATTTCATAGCTCCACACCGTAAGCCAGTAGTGAAATCCGGACGGACTAGGATCCGCGTGACGTACATAGTTGATTATTCGGGATAATCCAACTTGGGATGTCTGAACGAACAAGAGTCCGTGTAGTTTTAAGATCAAAGCATCCATCTGTACAAAGATTTGGTTGATACTGTTTTTACTAATCCACTCTTCAGAGCCAAATAAAGACCGACGGGCGATTTCATAGCTCCACACCCGTAAGCCATTAGTGAAATCCGGATGGACTAGGGTCCACGTGACGTATATAGTTGATTTATATATCCAAGCGAGGAAGAAGGATCACCTCCGAACGGATGAGAATCCGTGTCATTTATGATGATTTATCCATCTGAGTGAGGAAGTGGTATCACCTCCGAACGGATGAGAATCCGTGTTGTTTATGAATCGTTTTTTTGGGATTGTCCTAGTAGGGACATTCGAATGGACGAGGGTCCGTGTGCCTAAGACAGAGCCAGCCATCCGTAAGAGGATGGGATGCTATCTCTGACGTTCCAAGTGTTGTTGAATTCTAATCGTCGTGAAATAAATATTTTTGGACGGATCCGTCATTTCACCTAGTAATTTAAACTATACCGTTGGATGAATTTTGATCGACGATCGAGATTTAATCCTGAATTGATGTGACGATTGGGCTTCCAGAAATATCCACCTATAAATAGGGCACCAGTCGCTTTCATTTCTTCACTTTTAGAGAGAGAAATTTTGCAGACTGAGTGAATCCAAAGTGCTTTTGCGTGATCCGAAGCAGTTGCAGTGCAATCCGAATTAAGGAGTGATTTCGAAGCAAAGCAAGTCGATCCGAGGAAGTCAGCTGCCTTAAATCCAACCCTTTGTGTTTTTGCAAGTAATTGTTCTCTCTTTGTCTTTCAATTTTGTTAAAGTAGTTGTCTTTTGGAAATTCCTTGCATGTTTTTCTAGGAAGTTTGATAAGTGTTGTATGTAGTCGGTTCGGACGTATGTAGTAGGTCTCTTCAAAACCCCTAAGTTGTTTGTACTAACTACATACTAACTTCGAACTAACTACATCCGACAACACTTAGTTCTCTCCGAACCCCTTATGGGTTTTAACCATATGGTACATAAATGGACCCTCGGACCATGAACCTTCAACTTATAGGAACTCCTTTCTTTCCCTACGATGTCCGAGAGAGATAGCCAAAACCGTACCGAAGCCGGTGAGTATGTGTCCGATGGAACTTCCTACTCGGTGACCTCCGAAGAGATTGACATTGGTAGCATGGAGGATCAACGGGGTCACGGGCATGTGTCGAATTGAAGTGGTGAAGAATCTGAAGTTAGCTCTCCATCTTTTAGTTTAGTTGTGCCCGGATCGAAGTATCCAGACATGCAAGATTACCCGGAACCTTCGAATGTGCAGGGTGCATTGGCAGTTCATGAGACGGCCACTCGGACAATAGGCAACCCACGTCAGAACAATGATGAGCCCGAGCTACCAGTAGAGATCCGAGCCCTTTGTAGAAACTTAGGTTATAACACTAGGATTAACCTTAACCACATGCCTTTCATCCCGAATCCGCAGGAGATCAATGTTGAAGAGATCCATGATACCTCGGAGGCTCAACCCGAATTTGGTATGTTCAAGTACCGAGTAGAGGAGACTTTCTGAGTCGTGGCTCCTTTGCAAAAAGTGGTGGACTTGTTGTTCTTGTCCGAGGACGAAAAAGTTGAGGATGAAACAATTGAAGAAGGAGATGAAGGATAACAAGAAGAGGAAGAGGAAGATGATGCGCCTTTGGTCCAGACCAAGAATTCCGACTGTTCGAGCACGAGTCATCCGAAGGAGGAGAGTTCCACCCAAGGGTCGAGTCGGGCAGTCACCTCTCAGTCGTCCACGGGAGGCAAAAGTAAAGGTGATGACGTGATCCGAATTAAGTACCCTCGGACCCGCCTGCAGGTGACCCCATCCGGACCTTGATGGGGAGATGAATTTGGATGATCTACTCCCTACGTGGCCGTCGACTATTACTGCAGATGAGGTTAATGAGCTCCGAAGGAGATACGAGATTCTGGAGTCCGTGGAGATCATGATTCCGAACGAGGCTCACGCCTTCTACAATCAGCCTTCCAGATACATGTGTGTGCACGAGGCCTCGTTGCATTGTGGGTGGCGTATCCCTGTGGCGTCCGAGTTGCTAGAGGTTTTGAATGGGGTCGGTCTGAGTCCACACCATGTGATTCCGAATTCACTTGGGAATCTGATGTGCTTCGGAGTGCTAACTTCCGGAAGCTGTTCAACGTTACCCCGAGCAAGCCCCACCATCAATTCGATACTCTTGTGGTTCGACAAGCCTACACATTCTTCGAAGATCCGATCTCCTCGATAGGGATTAGGTGGTGGCAGAAATACGTCTTCGTTCGAGCCACTTTGAAACCTGGGGAGTCCGATGGAACTTCGAGAAGAAGTTTTTTCGGGGGAAGCTTCAGGACTGGAGTCCAACAGCTAGGAACATATCTCAATGGATGCAAGCCCTTCATCAAAAGATAGAACCAGAGAAGTACTTCTTCCGGGGGTTGATCTGCCAACCGATCCCCTATCTAGTTGGTCTTTCGGGGCTAAGCTTTTGTGATGGGAATGAGGACTTTGGTAAGAGTGATTCAGATAGGTTCCATGGTTCGAGTCGCTCTTTTAGAAATATGTTTCAAATTTCCAACTTTCATTGACTCGGTCTTATCTCTTATTATTGCTTTCTGTTTTATTTTAGCCACCTCGGACTAATCATTGTTTTTGTTCGGTCTTTTGCAGATTTTTTTTTCAAGTACACCACGTCTACAATGAGGGAGCTCCGAAGGCAATAACTCAAATCTCAGAAGCAAGAGCAAAAGGAGGGTCTCCGTGACCACATCATCAAGATGTCTGATGTGTCAAATCAAAGTTATAATTTATAATTTAAGCCAAGAGTTAATTCTCGACACTACGAAAACCTGTAGTGAAGTGAAGTTAACCCCGAGGTCGGTCTCGAAAGACTTAACTAGGCTTCGTTTACGTTCACGAATAATAATTACAGTTAGGAAAGCAGTAAAGGGTTGTTTTGTTGCTTCGGCAGCGGTTGGTTTTTATTGTCTATCAACTATGCGATCAATAGAAGTCAATTTTATCTAGACGACAACGATATGAAAGAGAATTATGGTGTAGTGACAGAAAACAACTTACTATAACTAGCAGTAACATGCGATAGT
>JAYMSR010000918.1:0-11752 GCA_036897825.1 Plantago rigida | reverse complement strand
AGGTACATTACATAGGTTTTTTTAGAATATACTATATTACTCGCGATTCGTCTCGTCTCATATAAAATCAGCTGAAAGCTACTGCAGTTGACACCTTATTATATAAACCCTTTTTTCCTTTCTACGCAGTCATCACTCCTCTTTGACAATTTAACAAACACCTTGCAGACACTGCCAAACAACCCAGTTTCTGCACAAATTGACGAGATGAAATACGTCTTGGTTACTGGTGGCGTTGTCAGCGGCCTTGGCAAAGGTGTCACTGCTAGCAGCATCGGCGTTGTCCTCAAAGCCTGTGGCCTTCGCGTCACTTCCATTAAGATTGGTCCGTCCTTTTCTTCTGTTTCTATGTTACCTGCTCAAGTTAGTGTGAACCTTAATTAGGGACTCGGTTGATTTAATTGAAGTTAGTTTGACTAAATTAATAGTTTATTGATGTGGATTTGGGGTTTACAGTTTGCGAAAAATCAGCAACTTTTTGTTTTTTGGCTTTCTGTAACTTGGTATGTTGTTACCATTTGTTGCATGAGAGTTTTAGTTAAGCATGATGTTTGTCATTATAGAACCTTTTTATCGTTTTTGTTTTGACACTCTGAAACTGACTACTTACGAATCACTTTGTGCAGATCCTTATTTAAATACTGATGCTGGTACCATGTCTCCATTTGAGCACGGGGAGGTTTTCGTTCTTGATGATGGTGGTGAGGTGTGGAATTTGAGGTTTTCTGTTTGTTTTGGTTACAAGATGATAACTTTAATTTTCCATGTGAATATTGTTTTGAATTTTGACAGAACCAGGCGTATTTAGTTACTGTACATATATATTCTCTGTACTCTACTTATACATAATGATCACAGTAATGTGAAAAACTGTGCTGTCAACTTCAATGGTAGACCTCAGAAGCTCTGTTTTGGTTTTTTCATCTTTAGGCTGTACTCAAGGAAAGAGACAAATAATTGAGGCAAATCTAACCCTTTGACGAGCTAGGACAAGAGTCGAGGGCATATTTTAATTTTTTTGTCATTATAAGTTCTAGTTTTCCCTTCTCGTCTCATTCAAGGCAGAATTGCCTATATCCGCTCAAATATGTTGTTCTTCCCGTAACTATGTAGAGTCACATGAGTGCATTGTGAGTTCTGTGGAGCTTTATATTTATCTCTCAGTATCTGTGATGTCTCATATAATGGACTTTTATTGACATTTTCTTCTTGCTCAACGATTGGAGCCCCTTTGGGGAGCCTACCCTAAGGAGTGGTTTTAGTAACACTTTGCTGTTCTTCTTCCTACTTCTTTCCATGCTTCCATGCTATCTTTTTTATGCATGAATGCTGTCGTTTAAGACTCTTCTCAACAAATTCATAGGTGGATCTGGATTTAGGTAATTACGAGAGGTTCCTGGATGTGACCCTAACCAGAGATAACAACATAACTACAGGAAAGATATATCAGGTACAATTGTCATATTTACTGCTGTGTGGTAACTTATTGTTTCTTATCAATGTTCCAATTATGGGTTTCTTTCGCAGTCTGTTCTTGACAAGGAACGGAAAGGTGATTATCTTGGAAAGACCGTACAGGTTTGAACTAAATATAATTCATAACGTGTTCATCTTATGCATTATTGTTCATGACTATGATTATGATTTATACAGGTTGTTCCCCACATTACTGATGCTATAACAAATTGGATTGAATCGGTATCTCTTGTTCCTGTTGATGGCAATGAGGGACCAGCTGATGTTTGTGTTATAGAATTAGGAGGCACTGTAGGTAGAAGTTATACGTATATATAGTATTAATTTTTCCGTATTATTTTGTCTCTGTTGTTTTCTAATCCACTTTTTTTTCTTTCTTTAGGTGACATTGAGTCAATGCCATTTGTTGAAGCTTTACGACAATTATTTTTCTCTGTCGGTATGTTTTTAGTTGTCATAGTACTTCCATGCCCTAATGGATTGCAACTTTTGGTTTTCAAAAAACCTTTTTTTCGGTGTTATTGATTAGTCATGATTAATTTGATTATCACTAGTCTGTCAATGTTATAGTCGCTTGGTTTCATTTTGGTGTCATAGTCCATAGTTTTCTTATGATTTTTGAATCTTTTTGTTCCCCCTCGTGTGGATGATTGGTCATGATTAATTTGATTAATTGCTAGTCCATCAGTGCTACATTTGTTTGATTTCTTTACTGATAAAGGACAATAGCCACATGATTTCGCCACGTCAATTGTCTAGTTGTTTATTTGAATATAATTTCCATTAAGGGTTATCTCAATTGGTTCTTTATATTCTTGTATTTTATTTCATTTTACAGGGCAAAATAATTTCTGTCTGGTTCATGTGAGCCTCATACCAGTTCTTGGCGTCGTTGGTGAACAAGTAATTTTACCTCTCAACTTTCCGAAAGACTTTGATTCTTTTACTTTTAAGTCAACTATCTGTCTTATTCATGTCAATTTTATGCAGAAAACTAAACCCACACAGCATAGTGTACGGGAACTGCGAGCATTAGGCTTGACACCTCATTTTCTGGCGTGTCGGTCTGCGCAGGTTGATTACTCATTGCAATAACTTTAATCAAGCAAATATTGTTATTGGGATTCTTTGTTGCAAATGTTGTTCCTTGTACTCCTTCACATGCTGTATACTTTTATTATATTATAGCTGTGCTTTTTTCTTGATAATTAGGTGGTCTGGTGACAATTGTTTACACTGAGTTTGTTCCTGGACAGTTTATGCATGTTTCACCAATAGCTTTCCAGTTATTGCTCTTTTAACTTATTGTTCTGTTCTACATGATTAGGGCTCTTTATTTTCTGCTTGATTTATTGTGTGGAAGGACTTCAATATGATACATTTACATATGCTGTTGCAGCCTTTGCTAGAGGGTACTAAACAGAAGTTGTCACAATTTTGCCATGTGCCTGTAAGTTATCTGATAACCTGCCATTTTAAACTGGTGATGTACTTGATGTTGATGTGTTTATCATTCTTGAATTTGACACTGTAGGTGGGCAATATTCTGAATATTCACGATGTTCCAAACATTTGGCACGTACCTCTTTTGCTTCGGGTAGGTTTATATTTCTCTGATTTCTACTATCCTAACTATCGGATCACTTTTTTTATTTTTTATGACATTGGACTTATTTCTGTTATCCAGAACCAAAATGCACATGATGCCATTCTAAGACAGCTGGATCTACAGAGGTTAATTATTCAACCACTTAAGCTTCTCTTGAAACTTCAACATCTTGTTAGTGGTCACTTCTCTGAGTATTTCACCAAATTGCATATATGAACCAATTATTTGGAGAACACATACTTGGTAGTCTTTTGACATTATAAGACCTTTTCCACTTGTGCATTTTTGTGATCTTTTCTATTTTCTGTTCCAGTGTTTCCAGGATTCCTAATTTGCAAGAATGGACCCAAAGAGCTGAGATTTTTGACAACCTCACGAACTCTGTCAGTACCCGCTACCATATTCTATCATTTACTCATTTCCTTCTTTTGTCTTTACTTCTGAGAAGGAATATTTACTATTGCAGGTACGAATTGCAATGGTGGGCAAGTATGTTGGGATGACTGATTCTTATTTATCTGTTGTAAAGGTGAGATGGCTTTCTTATTTTATTCTTCTATAAAGCTAAATGGTGAAAGGAATACAGAAATGCATTGAATCTTGTACATATCATTTAGGCATTTAATGTTATATAGTTTGGGTATGTTGGGTGTTTAATATTTTGTATAGATTCCTGGAAACGTATAAATAGCAATTCTAATTTGACTTTTAACTTGCACTTTTGATTCCATACCTGTTCTTTCTTATTTTATTCTTCGATAAAGCTAAATGGAAGGAATACAGAAGTGCATTGAATCTTGTACGTATCATTTAGGCCTCTAATGTCATATAATTTGGGCATGTTAGGTGTTTAATATATTGTATAGATTCATGGAAAGGTACAAATAGCGAGTCTAATTTGATTTTAAGTTGCCCTTTTGATTTCATTATCTGTTTCAAATTTCTCTAGTATTAGGTCTGTAAATTTGAAACATGGATAACTGTTGCAAAAGTTAAAAGTTTTTGTTCTGCTGTGTATGCAGGCTCTGTTACATGCTTGCATTTCATGTTCACTGAGGCCAGCAATCGACTGGGTTGCAGCTTCAGATCTTGAAGATGATAGTGCGGACTTGGTACTAATTATTGACATCAGTAATAACACTACTCTTTCATCGTTAAGAATCACTCTTTCTGGCACTCTAACTCATTTGAGTTTTCGACAGACACCAGAAGCTCATGCTACAGCCTGGAAAACTCTTAGGGTAATGAATACTTCATACTATATGTCTCTTACCTTTGCCTCGGCATTTATCTTGCTTTACTTGATGGTTTCTGTATATTTGCATTTTAAAGTAACTTGGAGCTTTGTGGTTTTGAGCTCACTCGAAAATGAATCTATTCTGGAATATAAAATTTCGAGTTTCTGTTGGTTGTAAATATTAGAGGCCAATATTATTTAATTCCTTGGCCTTTCTATATGGTAAAAATTACTCACTCCCATTTTAAATATATGACAGTCTTAACCCTTTCAACCCTTTTTTGCAATATACTATGAGACACTCTAGATATTTCACACCTATCAATTCCATTTTTTACCCTAATAATTTGTGTTCAAAATCAAAATGAACTCTTCTACACTTCTCACTATAATTAGTAGGGGTGACTTTGGAAAAAAGATGTTCCTTAATTATTTTGCATGAACCTAGAATGTCTTGTGTTTATAATAGGAGGGAGTGGCTGGTGATTAAGAGTCCTGAGAAGCCTGATCTATCTCGGTGTTTCCTTCTATAACTTGTATGAAGTTTGTCTAACTAAATGCTTCACTTCTTCAGAATGCATCATGTGTCTTGGTACCTGGTGGATTTGGAGATCGTGGTGTAAAAGGAATGATCTTGGCTGCAAAGTATGCTAGAGAAAACAAAGTTCCTTATTTTGGGATTTGTTTGGGAATGCAGATATCTGTCATCGAGATTGCTAAAAATGTAAGTTTTCATTTGGACCACATATATATGCCATTACAGAAGGCTATGCCTGACGGATGCCATATAGGTTCTGGGCTTGGAAAGTGCAAACAGTACTGAATTTGAAGAGACAACGCCCAACCCAGTAGTTATTTACATGCCGGAGGTATTTAATTTGTATAGTATAATTTATTTTCTAAAAATGTAATTATTTGATAATGACTTGTTCATTGTTTCTTTATCTTCAGATTTCTAGAACGTACATGGGAAGCACAATGAGACTTGGTAGCCGAAGAACGTTGCTACAGTCTCCAGATTGCATCACAGCTAAGATGTAAGACTAAGCCTATCTCTCCCTTTATTAATTGCTCACATTGATATGAATCACCTTCTTTCCTCAAAACATAGAATCATATCCTCGTGGCAATTCATTTATCTAATGCTAAATGGAATGTGTGTACTTGGATCATTATATCTAGTTATATTACTAGTTTGGTCTGCGTGAGAACTCAGACCAACAGATTACAATGTATCAAACCAAATTCATGAGTTTTATATTATCCTGAAGTGCCAGTTAGATAATGTTTATTGATAGAATAAGGGTTGCTCTGTCTGCATCTTCCTCCCCCGCTCTCAAGTTAAGTGTTGAACAGGCGCCACTTCTTGCCTAAAACAATAACAGTGGATTGATTGCCATGTTCTGGTTGAGTACCACAATAATATTTGGTTTTGTAGGTACCATAATTCAGAGTATGTGGATGAGCGGCATCGTCATAGATATGAGGTTGGTTAAATTTATACAAGTTATTCACTTCTACCTGAGTGTTTTTATCCTCCGCAGTGTGTCATAAACCCATTGATAATTGGTTAGGTCAACCCTGAGATGGTCAATGTCTTGGAAGAATCTGGCTTAAAATTTGTGGGAAAAGATGAAAGTGGAAAGCGAATGGAGGTTAGCTTGATTATTTTCTACTGTCTCCCCCTTTCGTGAACACTGTGATGGGACTTTAGGGTTTACGTTTCAGAATTCAATATCCATATTCTCTTGCATCTTTTCTGCAGATCTTGGAGCTCCAAGACCACCCTTTTTATGTTGGTGTGCAGTTCCATCCAGAATACAAATCGCGCCCTGGGCGACCCTCAGCATTATTCTTAGGTAATATCAATACAACGGGTCTTCTAAATCTTATGTTTGTGATGGCAATTGAACCACTCTTATAGTTAGTGCTATACGTAATGTTGTGCCTTGTGATTACAAAAGATTTGCATGCTACAACGTATGCTCTACTGGTGTTTATTTTTTTGTTTTAGGTTTTGTTTTGGCCGCAACTGGACGGCTAGGGTCATATCTTGAAAATCCTCAAAATGGAAGTTTGTAGGATTTAGGGACTCTGCAGCAGACTTGCGAGGTACCTCAAAATACTGAACTCTTTCCTTAAAACTTTTGAATGTTACGTACTTACGTTTGTCCCGAGTATTATCTTGGTTCAACTTTTGTTGCCTTGCTGGATGATCTCTAATGGGACTGGAAATTGGGGAATGTAATATAATGGGCCCTTCATCAAGCTGCGTACTCTGTTGGAGCTTGCTTTATTTCTGGCTTAAAAAATAAGCAAAGCTTCAGAGATTGTTGCTTTAACAAAATCCTGAAACAGTTGAATTTTCAGTTGAACCAGAAGCTATATTTTTCTATCTTGAAGTTGAAACCATTTTGATCACTTAATACTTTATTTCAGTTCGAACCTTTTTGCATTGGGTTCCCGGAATATTGGAAAATGTTAATGAAAAATCTCAAATTATTTCTGCTTTTCACTAGTCCTGAATGTCTGGAAATTGAAGCTCTTTCGGTTCTATGCAGCAGCATGGTCTAAATCCAGAATATTTGTAATGTGAATTTGTTGAATATCTTTCTGTTTCTTTGCTTTTATCAAGTGCACTTTTCTGTTCTCTAACTATGATACGGTGTCAGTAGAAACCAAGAAGCAGCTTATGGATATATATTTGGCTGTTTAAGATCATCAATTTTATACTAATACATCTTTATAGTTCCAGGAAGGTGATATATTATATGGGATAAGTTTACTGGTGTTTGGGGCTCTTCTAAGAAGATTGCCATAAAATAGTTGCAAGGTTGACGATGTTTGATCAGAATTGAAGACTGCGCTCATCGCAATTTTGGGGTGAAGTGATTTATGTTTCTTCTTATTGCATGAGTAGTTGATACAATTTGGAGGTGTGTTATCTGGTGCCCCGTTGTAATTAGTCCTTGGATCCTGGGATAGTTTTTGCAGTTTCTAATATATGTCATCATAGTAAGGTGAATGTAGCAGAGGGACAAGAAACTTGAACATTCGTGGAAATGTATTAAGTTTTCCGGACTCTAAATTGATTTGGCTAATTTTCAGCTGATTTCATAATTAATAGTGTGCGTCTGCTTTGATAAATTTGAAATGAACTTGGCAGTGAAATGTTTATTGGTCTCACTCCATTAAGTTCTTCTAATTACCTACTTACCGTATATGAACTTCATGTTATTTTTAATAGTCCTACAAAACTTTATATATTACTAAAAAAGTATCACATTCAATAAACAATAAACAATTTTAACTTTGTATATAAATTAAACAATTGACCATTAAAATTATATTTTTTTCTACCTTTTCTATTGTCTATAATTTCTTTAATTTTTACTTAAAATTATACGTCATGAAGTTATTTGGGATGTGTGAGTGTATAATGATGGGTGGCCTTCACTGACCTGCCCTCTGACATAGCTCGTAGCAACTAGATCAACTAGTAACATACTCACAAAAGGTTCTCTTCGTGCTTGTAGTTTCTTATCTCTTTAGTTTCCTCCTTTTGAGCCTCCAACCCCATTTTGAGGGTTTGGATTTCTCCTCTAGGTTCTATTTAGTTTGCTTGAACCCAACTCAATAGTGAATCCTATTCCAAAGTTTATGTTTGATTCATTTTTAATTGGGCTTTAGGTGGAGTTGATTTCCAATTCTGGACATCAAACAGGACTGTGATTGATCGAAAATGTCTATGTGGACATTGAGAGTGGGTTTAGGAAACCCCCAACATCTTACCACACTCCCCCTATTTAATTTCTCCAATTTTGTGGGGGGTTTGTAGGTATTTTCACCCTTTTGGTGAGCTGCCTTAAATAATAGACTTCAAAACAATGTTCAATGACGTCGAAATATTTCCCTATTTTATGTTCCATATGTAATGGTAACCTATGTATTTTTATTAATAGATGTGTGTTTCTTATTATTTTTTGATTGTTTCATGAATACAATATTCACTTAATTCAATTACGTATTCTGTACATCAAACTTTCCAAATTATAATTCTTGATAATTTTACAAATACTTATTAGTGTCACGAAAACAAAATATACTTCTATTTCACAATATAATATTAAAATGTCGAATTTGATCACAATGTATTAAACTATTAAACTTAAACAATAAAAAATGTATTTATAGTTTAGTGAGTATTCCATTAAAATCACATTTTGTCTCATAAATATCATCACATTACATTTTGGTAACTTTCATGATGAATTAAAATAGGAGTCATTTAGCATAGTTTGTCAAAAAGTTTTGATTTTCGGACATTTTCATAACTTCTCTCTTCGGCAAAAATGAGAGAGGAGAGATAACTGTCCAAATCCCTAGAAACCTTTTCATTCAAACCAGTGCTATGGCGGCCGGAGACAAGGTCCTCAACGGCTCTTTCTTGGTCGACAACACCTTCAGAGGCAGAGGAGGGCTCGACAAGAGTAGTAAATAGAAGAGAAAGGGCGAGACTGCGGGAAGAAAACATCAAGGTGAAGGTTCTAACAGAGAAATTCACAAATGTGTATGTGACAAATTTTCCGTAGACCTATACCGGAGAAAGGCTGAGAGGTGTTTTGGAGAAGGTGGGGGTGCCTAGGAAGAAGAATAAAGAGGGAAAAGATTTTGCGTTTGTCATATTTTAAAGGGAAATAAATGAAGACGATTTGGTGTCAAGGGTAAAGAATCTCTGGATTGGTGACTATAAATTGTTGGCTAGCCTTGCAAGGTTTAACAAAGCGGCGGAGGGTGGGAGGAGTTGGAGAAACGAAGGAGGAGTTGGAGAAATGAGAGGGCAGCGATGGGGTGGGTTTTAACCGTACTGGAAGTCGCAATTTTGGGAATTGGGGACAAAATAATTTTCGTGGAAACTTAGAGAAATCAAAGGAAGGGTTTAGACAGGGAAGAAGGAGAGTCGAATTGGAGGAGGAAGGTCGAAGTGAAGCTGGTGAGGAGAGGACGGGAGGGAGGAATCAGAGAGGTGAAGCTGGAGATTTAATGTCGGAGAGAGTCGTTGCCGGTGAAGCAGAGACCGAACGAGTTGGGATTTTGGCAAATAAAAGTGAAGAAGAAAGCTGGGCTCTGAATTGTTTAGTGGGAGAAACTTTGGAAAAGTTAACTGTTAATCAAGTTGAGAGAATTCTTGAAGGAAATGGCCACAAAATTTTTGAAGGCAAGCAAATTAGGTGAGCAGGCTTGGATTTTACACCATGATGACTTGGAAGCTAGGGAGAAGCGCTACTACAGGAGGATGAATCTTGGATTATGAAGTGGTTTTCTATGTTAAGACCGTGGGAAAAAAGAGACGTAAATGTAAGAAGGCAAGTATGGATTAGCAGCTTGTATGGGAGGGATACCACTACCACTACCACTACATGGTTGGTCGTCTGGAAATTTCAGTTGCAAAGGAAGGAGAGAAGAATCGGTTCTTAGTGTGGGTTTGGGAACAATAAACCTAAATGGGCTACAATTTGGATCCTTACCTGAAGCTGGACTGGACGAGTTGGGCCTTAAGGGGTCTTTGGGCTTTGGTAATGTTAGGCAGCCCAAAAGTAAGGTTGTGTTGATAAGGGGCTAAAAGCTGGGCCTGTTGAGGGAGAATTGGGCCAAGAATCTTTTGGGGGTAGTGCACGCGCATGTGGAAGGAAAGAGTGACTTGGATGGGCTGACCAAGCCAAACCATAGGCTTGTGAGAAGGAAATTGAAACCGAGGGCAGTAAGCAGAATGTTTGTGGTAACTAATTAGAAACAGAGGTGAACCAAAATGAGGTTGAAGCTCAAGGGGAAGAATGCTAAATTGGAGATGTAGAAATTTCGGAACCTTTTGGTTTGGCCATTCTAATAGATAAAATTATGGGAAGGAAAGAGCCAAACAAAAAAATGAAAAGAAATGGAGGCTCCCAAAAGGAAAGGAGTGAAGAATGGAGAGAATTTGTGAAGGAATTATGTAGTGACGGGAATCAAGTAGAAGGGGTGAAGAAGAAAAAACCAATGAAAAGGCTAGGTAGAAAAGGGAAGAAGCGTGTTGGCAAGAAAAATCGACAACACCATGAATAGTCAAATTGAGGCTTGTAACAAAAGAGTGAGGGGAACCATTCAAGAGGAAGCGAAGGAGACTACGGAAAGAGGTGTGGAGATGGGTTTTTTTAGGGAAGAAGATAAAGAGATGGCGGAAAATGTCTTTATAGATTGGGAAAGTCGGGATAGAAATCGAAAAGAAAGTGATAGAGTTGGTGGAGGTATTGGGAGTGAAAAGTGTGTATGATGAAGATATTAAGCTTCAATGCGAGAGGTTTGGGTGGTTTGTTGAAGAAAAAAGAAGTGAGGGAGTTAGTGTTAAAGGAGAGGATCGATTTCATTTGTATCCAAGAGACCAAAATGGAGATGATTGATAGGAGGAGGATGGTGGATTCGTTGTGGGTATTTCAAATGTGGATTGGGTGTACTCGGGATCAATCTGAGTGGCAGGGGACTTCTTTGAATGTGGAATGGGGAAGTCTTCATAAAAGAATTGTGTTGGGGTGAGGAAGGAGCACTAGGGGTTCGCGGTTTATGGAAAGGGGAGGAAATAGAGGTGGTAAACATTTACGCTTCTTGTGATGAAGTGAAGAGGGGAGAGTTGTGGAGTATTCTAGAAAATAAATCCCGGGAGGAAAAAGAGTTGAAAAGGTGCATATGTGGAGATTTCAATGCCGTACGTTGTGTTGAAGAAAGAAAAGGAAGAGGTGGTGGGGAAGGGAGGAGTATGGAAGCATTCCATAATTTCATTAACAATGCGGATTTAATTGACTTACCGTTATGTCGGAGGAAATTCACTTGGTACCGGGATAATGGAGAGAGTTGTAGCCGTTTGGATAGATTCTTGTTGTCAGAAAGTTGGTTGATGAAATGGCTCGAGTTGATTCAAGTAGGCTTGAAGAGAAGGATATCGGATCACGCGTCTATAATGATTAAGGAGGAGGGAAGGGATTGGGGACCGAAACCTTTTCGGTTCATGAATAGTTGGGTGAAGGAAGAGGGGTACTTGAAATTGGTAGAAGATGAATGGAAAAGGAAAGACATAGTTTAGTGGGTGAAAAGGTGGAATGGAAATATAGTAGATGGAGTGGACTTGAAATTGGAAAAAGCAACAAATGAAATTTTGGAATTGGACTTGTTATTAGAATGAGGAAATGTTGATAAAAGAAATCTTCAATCCTCTTCTTATGGCCGAAAATGAAGGGAAGAAAATGAGAGCAATCGTGTTGGCCGAAAATGAAGGCCATGTGGGTGGGTTCAATGATGTTGGTTGTGTAGGTGACATGGGTGAATTAAATGACAAGGTATTGGGACACTTGGAGTTGACGTGTCCACTCAAAATGGCATTGAAAGTTTGGTAGGTGGAA
>JAYMSR010000917.1:0-11758 GCA_036897825.1 Plantago rigida | reverse complement strand
TGAATTTCCTACTGAGCACACAATATGGACTTTCTAGATACACAAAATGAACCGGCAAAATTCATATAAGTAAATGACCAACTACAATATAGCAAAGATAAAATGATTGATCCTAAAATCAGAGAAGTACTCTTTCGCTTCTCATGGTCAATGAATATAGTTTTTAGGTGTTATATGACTTTCCTCCACCTAAGAAATGAGTAATCAAGAGACATATATAAGCCATAAAATGTAGCATGAAACATGTACGTACCAAGAAAAATCAGAACACAATAACCAAATGTGTTACCTTAAGCAGCTGGCTAGCTAGCCTGATCTATGCGACACTGTAACTGCATCAAACATAAGAAAGCCATACAAACATATATAATCCAGAAAAAATTGAAAACCAAATTTGTTACCTCATAGCTGGTAATAGTCGATCCACCCCCAAGTAAACACACAGCACAATCAATTGCAAGCTGCTATATTGATTTTGAGGTGTTAATAGAGTCACATTAGTGCCCACAGTTGCCTGAGATACCACATACAGGTCCTTTTTTTAATAGTCTCTTCATCAAGTGAGTCGAAAACCAGCTTTCGTATTGCGGTGGCTCTTGAATGAGATAGATAATGGCGGCCTCTTCCAGGTTTCTGATAGAGAATAAACCGATTTAAATGGCGGCCTCTTCCAGCTTTATTGGTTGAAATGGGTTTCTTTAGTTATGTCATTCAAAGCATGATGTTGTATTTCAATGTTGTAATAACATTAGATTGTATGGATATCGTGGCTCGGTCTATGTTAGTTGTGTATGCATCATCATTTTGGCACATTTTGTAAGAATCGGCTATGAGAGTGTGAATCTCCCAACTGTATTTACATTCATAATGCTTGAACTCGACACCTATTTAAGTAAGTTTAAGTCCCTTGTCACTTTTAATAAGAATCGTGAATCGACTTTTTTATTTTCACATATAGCGTTTCAGTATAAATGGATTGAGCATGTTCAAGTCCCTTCTTGTTTTCACTTAGTCTCTATATGCGATTGAATATCAAGCATGGACTCGGACCGGAATTGATTTTTATCATATTATGTCTTCAACAGGACGGTATGATTCACCAATATTGTGTTCTCCTAGCTACATGCATCGAGCGTCTCACTCAATAGTCAATCCTAAAGTTAATTAGGAACACTTAATTTGGTCATGTCAATCGTCAAGCATGTAATTGGATCACTTAAACTGCAAAAATCAAAAGCCACGCCGAAGAATTGCTATGCACTCTTAATCACAGTAGTAATTAATTAAGTACTGCATTTAATTCAATTTGCTAATCACGTCTTTGACATATGAAACCACATTCACTTCATTTCATCCAGATACCAGTGAGAGCAATCGTGTCAATATAATGGGTCGTGTCACTATCCATTAGTGGTCGGGGATTATAAATAATATTAGAGCAGTTCCATCCATAACCCACGAGAAGTGTACATAATTGGTTTTGATAAGATGAAACAATAAACTCACTTTTCTAAATATGATCTGTGTCATAAACTTAATTCTACGATTTATAGTTGTTGATTTATACTAAGTTCACCTAGTTTTCACATTTTTGAGAATTTCATAAGCGAGAACTGCCGAAGAAAGATCACTTGCTCTTGGACAATTTTAGTGATCGCAGAGTACAAAATTATCTACCTAAAAGTTTCCGGTGTGGACATAGAACGGGAGGACAAATCATTGAGTGTTGCATATGTTGATATGTTAGGTCAACATTTCATCACAGTTGAACAGCTTGTTTCATGGAACACGCATCACCAGTAATGCAGGGAAGTGCGCTGCCAGAGCGTGCCGGTGAGCAACTTCAGCGATGCAGCTGGAGAATCAGAAGAGCAGCCAACAAAAACTTGATGAACTGAAGAAGCAAACTCTTATCATTTGAATCTATGCTGTCATCTACATTTGGATTTTTTGATCAATTACTACAATAAATTGAACAAGAAACTGCACTTCCAGTTTCTTTCCTAACCTAGTCCTAAAATGAATCTGCATTTAACTTATATGATCGAAGCCAATTGTTTCGACTCTGACATTCTGCACATGTCGAAACCAAGTGACTATTCTTGAACATATTTAAGAGACAATTCTTCGAATTGAAGCATATGGTAGCTCTTAGATTCTAGCAGGCAATCTGTAGTTATGAAAGGTCCTGATCGTACCATCACTGTGTGCTGTTACAAAGACAAGACGACCCCATGCAGTGCTTTCAAGGTCTGCAGATGGCAGGCGGAAAGAAGGAAGCTTCTCTTCTGGCCATGTAACCGAGGCTCTACACGAGCCCTCCATGGAAAACCAATTTGCTAATGAGAAACGGTCTGATTCCCATGCACTCGACAAGGCTTCCTGCTGATCATGTGTAGGTGAACCAAACTCGTTCTTTTCAACAGCCACATGTGACCATGGTAGTGCTACGGAGACGCCTTCAGAGAAGAAATGCTCACAAGAACGGACGGATTTAACTTGCTTTGGGGAATGGATGGATATGTTATCATTGTTCCACAGATAGATACGAGAGTCTTCTTCACCTACTGATATTATGTGCCTTCCACTGGAGGTTAGTGAAGCCGACATCTGACTACCAGATTTTGCCAGACCTGCAATCACCGAAGTATCATTTGTAAGAAAACATTCATTACATCAAAAGCACAACCGAGGCTGAGATCAAGAAACTGTGAAATTACACACCTTTGTACTTACGTACGACCTGAAGTCCATCAAGTATGCGAATTTTGGAATCTTCTGAAGTTATCATCACCCTTTGAGAGTCTTTGTTTAGGAACTGAAGGAGAGAAATCTAAAGTAAGAACCCTGAAGAGAATAAGGCGAAAAGATTCAAGTGCAAGAAATTTTAGAGTAATACCTGAATGCCAGTTATTTTGTTGCCAGGCGACTTCTTCTTTCCCTGGATGTTTAACTCTGCATTTAACACTAACTCGTCGCTTGATGATTCATAGAAACGGCAGCTACCAGAAATGGAACCAACAACAAAACCCTGTTGCCATGAAATGACACCGAAATGTTAATTCTTGCACAGGTGAACAAAAATCCATTAGGAACAATGTATTCGCATTGATATGGTATAGTACCTTTCCATTTGGTTGGTAGCACACTGCTGTAACTATGTCCCTGACATTAGCCCAATCCTCAACCCTCCTCGTGTGGACTCCCCAAATTCGAACTTTTCCATCTATGGAGCCACTGATGAAGCGGTTCTCGTCCACGGGATTGAATTGCACACATGTTACTGAATCCAGTGAAGGTATAGATGGATTAGTGTCAAACACTAGAAGATAGACAGAGATACCATTTTCTTGAACTTGTAACTGTCTATCTATACTTACCATAATTGCTATGAGGAAACACTCCTAGACATTCATCAGAGCCCACTTGCCACAAACGAACGGTTTTGTCAGTGGATGAACTTAGAAGAAGCTGCAACAATGAAATCGAGTTCAGACAAACAAGATAAACACCAAGTATAGGGAATCAAATAAAAAGGCAACAAGAGACTCACATTAGAAGTGGACCAAGCTAGGTCCAAAACATCCCCACTGTGACCATTGAGCTTCTGCATCGGCTCTTCTTGGATGCGGAAAATCTTTTCAGGGATGACAATGGAAACCGCCCTTTTCTTCTGAGGACTCGAACCGCCTTCACTAACCAAGCTACGAAAACTGCCCTTCTCGGCTTCACAGCATGCATCTACCAATGTAACACGCCATACACAAACAACCCCATCTTCACCCCCACTAGCCAGATACTGGCCATCGGGACTAAACTTCATGGTCCATATAAGGCCATTGTGAGCTCTAATTTCTTGTCCAGGATACACACCACTACACTCCACGTATCTCTTCCGGTTCTGAGCAGCAGCCTTAACCAGAGACATTTTCGATTCCTTACAAACCTTGGAATGCTTATTCCTTTTCATTGACCAAGTGAAGCTTTTCCACCACCGCAACACTTTCTTCTCCTTCTTCCCCACACTTGAACTCTCACATTGCTTACCGGATACCCGACTCTCATACATCCCCCCTCGCTCCTCATCACCGTTTATAGAACTTAACCAATCTTGATCCGAATAATCACCAGAACAATGCGCTTCGCTATTTGATTCGCGCCTTTCACATAGCAACTTGTTGTAATCCGACGCATCAACTTCTTCCATCAATCCCAACACCTCGGTCTCAACGGATTCCTCAACAGACCCCATCCTAGACAGAAAACTTTCCCTTCTTTGCTTCACACTTTGAGGCTCCCTCAACCAAACATCATAACCCAACTCCTCTTTCTCCTCCTCAGATAACAACAAATGATCCATGGTATCAAAGAAAACCTCTTCTCCTTCACTGTCACTCAGCATTTTCAACATCCCAATAATCAAGAAATAGTTATCATTTCAAAGTCCACACCTTTATATACTCTCAACCAAACTCCCAAAACTACGCAAAACAGTCCTACACACCCACAGTATATGTTCCTGTAATAACAATAAAACACTGTAAAAAACATGTCCCTATACTCATGAACTCAACCTCCACACAATATTCAACACGCAAACAAATCCAATTCAAGATTTTGCGCCTTCCCAACACAACAAGTGGGCATAATTTATGAAGAAATGGCATATAGAAATCAAGAAGAAGGTAAAATTACAAAGGCATTGGTAAAGACTCTACCTTTAAAGTCTTCTAGAAGCATAGAGCAGCAAAATCCAACAGAATCACCGTCCCTCCTGTGAAATTGGCATCTGTAGGACTAAGTAGCAATAGGGGAGAGTAAAGAAAGGGCAAAACAAGAGACCCAAATCGAAATTCTCTGTACTTGGATGTTTTGCAGATGAAGCAAAGGGAAAAGAAAAGAACAAGAGAAACCAGTATTGACAACCAAAAACGAAAAAGAAACAAACTTTGTTAGTTGTCCGAGTAATAAATGGTTGTATTGAGATCCGTGAGGCTTTTTGGAGGAGAGTTTTGGCAGTGTGCGCACGAGCGGCGTAGCACAGAAATGGTGCCGGTAATACTACAGATGCCTAATCGCTGTATTATGTTTCCTCTTTTCCCACAACACTATTCCATTCCTGCACACTACTATATACACAAGTACTTGCAGACACACCACAATACATTACAGTACATAATTGAGGAAGGGGGGAAGTAGACAGCCTACTGTATAAATTATTCGAGATTGGTATCCGATACACGTGACTAATACATTCGAGCACCGAGCACTGTTTATTAGATTATTCAATAATATGATTCAATAAAATGAAAAGGTTTGATTAATAATGTGTAAATTATTCGATTTTGATATCCAATACATGCGAATAATCCAGTCGAGTCGATGTCCGTATAAATTATTGAAGAAAAAGGGAAAAGTTTGCTTTTTTATCTGTCAAAATCCACGCCAAGTCCAAGGCTATCCATTTTGAAGCTGGGATCCAGGGAAATAAATGGGAATTAAAACCCACTTGAGCTGTTGAGAAGGTTTGAAAATGGAGTTGTTGGATAGAACTCGAGGATCAAGATTTGTGACAGGTGATGAGGAAATAGATGGGGATTGACTATGGGAAATTAAGGAATTTAATAATAGGAAGAATATCTATTAGTATAATTTTTTTGCATGCTAATGATATGGTACTATTATCATATCATGTGAAGAATAGAAAAGATTAGATTTTGATTCGTGATATTAGATAGGGTGTGCATCAAAGTGTATTTTCAATAGTTAATTAGGGTAAAGTATTTTTAAAAATACATTTTCATATACGTTTTCATTAAAAACATTAATTTTTTTTTTAATAATAACATAGTTCGGTCTTTATATAAGTCATCTAGAACCGTAGATAACCAATAACGTGACTCGGGACATGTCTATCGTATTCTATTTCTATACTTCGTTCGTCCGTCTATTGTTATTTTGACAATCATTCTTTATGAGTGATGTTTTGATCACAATAGTGTATATTGATCTGGTACAAAAATTTAATTTCGATTTATTAACCCGGTACATTAACCAACGCGTTCAATGTTATTAATAATATGATGTGTAGTAAAATACTAGTACAAAAAATAAATGGCCAATAAATGGGCATGAATTTGGTTGGTTTTATGTGTGTTGTGTTTGTTTGTCTAGAGAAAGTGATGGAGTTGATTCAGCTTTTAATTACTTTTAGTTGCCCCTAGTGTGTGTGTGTGTGTCTTGTTTCTCTGTTATAGACATAGCTGTTGCCTATCCAATGCGTAAGACGGCAATGTTTCATCTCAGATAGCAACAATTGCGAACTCACAAGTACCCACAACCTGCCACTCATTTATTATTATAGTACTAATAATACTTAGTGGCAATACCTTCATATTACCGGATAAATTCAAGTAGGGGCCTGTTTATATAGTGACCAGAGATGTCATGCAAGTCGATCCCTATCAAAGACCTGTTAAGTTTCGAGTTTAATTTGATGTTTATTTGTTATTGAGTTGAGTATAGTTCGCCTCGTTCATACCCAATAAAACTTGGTTAGATATACTTTTGTTATATTTTTATGTATTTCTCGGTAACAAGCTCGGCTCGAACTCGATCAAATCTTGAACCAGATGAACCGAACTCAAGCTCAAGTGATTAGATCGATTTGTTAGTGAGTCGTGTTTGAACACAATTACAGCTCGAGTTGAGTTTCAAAAAATGAGATACTCAACTCAACTCGTTAAACATCATGCTCGTACATTTTATTACATTTCTAAAACAGAAAACTACCATTTTTCACTTTGATTGCAAGTTTTGTCATTGCCAAATAAATTTACTTATTCCTTTTAATTTTATAATTATATTTTAATTTTTCACATAAAATTAAACAACAACTCTCGGAATGGAGAGAGTAACATCCATATTTTAATTTGTCTTTAATCCGTATAATTTATACTAATATGATTGTAATTTAAAGTATTATCGAGACAAATCAATTTCACTATTGGTTCATCTCTATGAAATCAACATCTAGTTGAAAAACTAAAAAACACAATTATGTTTTTCTCGAGCTCTTTTTATAGGAAAATATCCATAAGATATAATGACATAAGATAGTGTAATATTTTGACCAAGATATGGAAAATCTTACTGCCTTTTTTTGGCAGGAAAATATTGTTTGGAGAGAGTAAAATCTGAAAATATTATACTTGGTTCTCATATAATCTTCATTTGGGATGCTAAATAACTCAAGAATTGCAGTATAAATGCGTCACATTGAGAGTAAAATATTTGGGCGTGTAACTCAAAGATATTGGGCAATAATGTACACATACGATCGAGAATCCCATGATTAATATTATTGGTCTTGTTAAGTAGTGGCTTTGGACTTATACACACCAGAATATATTCTTGATAGGCATATACTCTTCAGACAGGTGTAATAATACTCCTACTAATTATAATTAATTTCCATATATCTAATGTTTGTTATTCCTATTCAAAGAAAGTAATTTACGATATGATTCTTGTATGATATTAATCTGTCCACTAACGAGTGAAAATACGTATTTTTCAACTACAAAATATTGGTGATTGGCTTTGTCCGGTTGCAGATAGCATATCATGCCAAGTAGATAATTGACACTTTGGTTATCGCTAATCTTGTCTTATACTAAAAAATGTGCCTGTAAAGAGAGGACAAGTGGTTAGCCAGACATCTAAACCACTTTTATTTATTTTTTGAATATAACCTAGGATGATTAATTAATTAAATTGATTAATTAATTAGTTAATTATATACGGTTCTTCCATTATCGCCTTCCCCTTTGTACTCACACATTTTGATACACTTCGAGGTTGTTTCGTCGTATCATTATATAACAAAATTGTATGTCCTAAACGATGGGACAAATTGGAGGATAGATTGCGAGGTTATACGATCGAATGGGTTAAAAGAGTATATCATACAAATCACGAGTTTACTTGTGCGGCTCGGATTCATCGTCCGACCTGCATTCCCTCCAAACATTCGATGAACACACGATGTCCGACCATCATCATTTTACGTACTTCAAAATATCATCTTTATAAAATGTACTTTTGTTGATCTCAACTTACAAAGATCGGATTAGATGTCCCTGACATGCGGCACAATGTCAGCAGGATACATGTTGGTAACTTGGTATTATGGAAGACTAGTTACATACATTATGTCTCTATAACTTATATATTTTGAATTATATAAATAACACATTATTCAAGGTGTTGAAGCATAGTGCAACTCATTGTTCGCCATATCTACTCCAAAAGAGGCCCGAGTAACCTTTGCTTGGAACTCTCAAATACAATAAACTAGTTGTGCAGTCCGACAAACACTTTCCGGTAAGCAAGTCTTGATACATGAGTAGGCCTTTTCTTATTCTCATGCTTGGTAAGAATCCAGTAACGACCCGACAGTTGAGACTCGGTATTGGACCGGTAAGGTTACTCATGACTAGTCCATCCGCATCTCGTTGATATGATATTGTTCGTTTTAGACTGGAATCCGCACAAATTTAATTTTAAAATCACCCAAATGTCTCATACCACATAAGAGTGGTGATCTGTATGGAGTATATCATTTATCTAACCCTTATTGTAACCCGTTGTACTAATTTGATGGTTCAAAATCTTTGGAAAATGATATGATGTTATCATATTCTTATCATGTGCTAGTGATTCTATCAACTGTTATTTCCGTATCCGTACAGTGACTATGAATATCTATACATGCCTGAACGGGTGGAGGAACTACAGAGACCTGGTCATGGACTCATGGATAAGATGTGTCTGGCTTCTATGTCTTGTACGTATACATACAAGTGGTGCGAGGTTTAATGTAATTAATTAACAGGTTAGTCGGTCATATATGGTTACACCTCATCGTGTTAAGTCTGGCCACCAATTTAATCATTTTTCTATGAGCACATTTGAGTGCAAGTCAAGTATGTGTGAAGTGGGCTCTATGGATATTTTTATTTAGGTCTAGTCCCAAACGAATAATTATAATAGCATAAATCATAATATAATTTCAATTCATTTAAAATTTTAGAAACGGTTTGTAGTGACTGTCCTATAAGGGATATCCGAAAACATGACACTTTTTCCGTGTTGAGTTGTTGGACATGACCACATGGGTATTAACTCGTAGACGATCAGGTTTTTTTTGTAATGAGTTTGAAAAAATATTCGTCCACAATAGAGATAAACTCTTTTATGTTGAGAGTGATCATGTTTATTTAATTATAAAGTATTTTAGTATTAAACGATAGATATGAATACTACTATAAAGTTACGTTATCATCCCGTTAAAACACCTTGTCAGTGGAAGTCCATATCTCAATTAGCTTAGAAGCATGTAGTTTGTAAGATCCGACTCACAAGTGATGTGGAACATTCTAACATGTCGCCTTCCATCCGAGCAGGCTGCAATTAGCCGGCTCTGCACGTGAAACCATAACAACCATCTTTCGGCAAACTTGAATTATCATCGATTGGGTGACACTCTTCATCAACTTGGGTCACCTTTGGTACAATAAAAGTTTGATCATCATCCCGTTAAAAAATATTAAGTGAAGAAAGTTATCCAAATTCTATGTAATAATTTGCAAAACAGTATCGCAAACGATATCGTTTTATCACACATTGAAGTTGCAACAAAAGAAAAATAAACAAATCCCCCAAATATCTCACAAAATCCTCCACTTTCCAGGTATGTGATTGACTTAAAAATCATACCTAGCTTATACATACACTATACACAGCACATGTACGTGGCTCAATTTGAAACGATTGTTAATTCCAATTTCCACGTAGTAATGAAGATTTAAGTAGTCTTGTTTGGTTGATTTGCTGAATTGTCTTTGAGATTATCTCCACCAAGCTAGCCTTTTGTAGTTTTGTGTAAAAGTTTCTACAACTACTCGGATGATTAGCAGCTGCATTAATGATCCGATTATCCTAGAGATACGGTCCTAAAAGGGAAGGTGTTTAATTAATCTTAGTATTTGTTGTCCGGATTTAGGAGGTTAGACTAAATCTTCTGACCATGTGATAGAATATGCGATTGCGATACTAATTTGTCTTGAGCACCTACTCCAATTTTTTAATCTACGTTCGCAACATAGTAGTGTACTATTTGGGTTGAATCTCACTTTATGAGTTTATTGTGTGTATCAATCGTAGAATCTCCAGCAGTGTAGGTTGGTACGTGTTTCATTTACGATCACTTCATTTCGTAGGATTTCGGCTCCATCGTTTCGTCTGGTACAACTACGGACTACACCCACAATGCAATTATCTATTCATGCCGCGGAGTCACAATTCGAATTAAAGAGTGCAAGATGCAAATTTTATTTTAAAATATATAAATTCTGATTAATCAAACTCGGATTTAGAATTGGATTGACGTAAATTTTCGAGATCTTGAGTATTAATATATTAATTGAAAATGATATATAGAGTATAACTAACAATTATATTTATCGATAAAACATTGGGTTTATACCACTTGACAAAAAAAAAATTAATAGGCGATATATGATGGTCCGCTGTAGGGCTGGGTGTGACTGCACCCATCCGTACCCCCTTCTCTTTGCCACTGATGTCGTTACTCCGTCACGAGAAATAACTATTCATTTGCTTTATTGATCAACAACATAAGAAAAGTGGAAATATATGAATGTAAAAACAAATGAACAATGTATAAAAGATGATAGCAGGTTGTTAAAGTGGAAAATTGAGTATTATTGAAATGAAGAAAAATAAAGAATGAGTAAAGTAAAGATAGTGGGATAGTAGGGTTGAAAATAGTGTTTTACGTGGTTGAGTGAGCTAGAAGGTAACATTATAGAAAATGAAAATGTAAAGATTTTTGTTGACTACTGAAATCGTTGAAGGGGGGGAGTAGTACTTGTTGCAAAGTTTAATAAAGAAAAATGTCATCTAATTTTACTAGGTTTATACGGCTCAAACTGTATTTATACACAACACTTTATTTCTTCACTCGATTGACCTTTTTTTTATTACTAAGTTTCGTTTTTATGAATCGTGGATAAAATTGGTATTTGACTAAAATTTTCCGCTACCTCCAGGCAACCACAAGTCCATTATGACCCAAATGCAACCACAAGTCCATTGTGTCCCAAATGCTGGATTATTGGCTCGGACTCACACTCCCAGACTTTACTTTCAGCCCACTATGTAGCCCATCAGTGCGTTATAGATCATTACTTCATTACCATAACCCAATCCATAATAGCTAGTGATAATTGTTTGGCACCAAGTTGCCAAAATTTACTTCACTAACCTTTTAAGCACGGATTGCATTGGCATTTGTGGGAAACGGGAATAGCTCAACCCACGTGGAAGATCGTCTATGCGTAATTTAAAAATAGAAAAACAATATAATTGTTCAATGAAAAAGTGTGTTCGTTAAAATGATCACTATGACAACTCTATATGAACAATAACAAAGGATGTCACATGGACTCTCATCTAGTCCGGATAACACTACCACCACCACTATTATTACAAGAACCAACATGCAGATGTGAATCATCATGTAAACCTCAACTGCATCATTGATCAACCCGCAACAAATAATCTCACTGTGAAACGAAAAAGCTATGGACGAAATGGATTCAAAATTGTCATTTAAAGGTGACCTGGGACGTGAGCATCATACCAGATTAGAGTTCTCATAACAAGGTTCATA
>JAYMSR010000916.1:0-11765 GCA_036897825.1 Plantago rigida | reverse complement strand
TCTACTGATCGACGACCTTTTCGAGACCGACTGCTTGAAAATGGCCTTGTCACTGGCATCTACAAGGTATACTGTACTACTGTTTTGATCTGTATTACTACTACCTCGGGAGCAAAATAGGAGGATATTGAATAAAGTAGTAAATATAATGAATAATGTACGAAATAGATTGAATAAAGTAGTAGATATAGTGAATTAAGTATGAGATATGTTGAATAAAGTAGGAGAAATGTTTTCTAATGAGAAGTTGAGTATGGGACATACGAAAATGGAAAATAGGAAGTTGAGTTCGGGACGGAATTAGTAGTTAACAATAATGCAGTTTCTGATGAATTTGCTCTTTTTCTCGTACCAATTTGTTTCTGGTTTAAGAGTACTTAGTAGGTATGAAGATTAGACTGGTGCTTGCAAATTGGGGGAATGTGTCAAGTGTGCTTGCAAATTGGGGGAATGTGACTAAGTGGGTAGTTTTATGGTTTTTTATTGCCTATACTTAAAGGTGTGTTGAACCATTGGACTGTGTAACGCAATTTTTCGTCTTCCATTAGCGCGATGGAATAATTTTAGTAAGCTTTGTAACGAAACTTATGTGTGAGGTGTTGGTTTTGGAACAGGCGATATTGGTGGGGCAAGTAGGGCAGCCCCCAATACAGAAGAAATGGCGGAGTGGGAGGACGGTGACTCTCCTTTCGCTTGGAACTGGAGGCCTCCGTAACAATAGGAAGCCTTTGGATAGCGAAGATCCCAAAGACTATGCCAGTCGATGTTCTGTGTAGTGGCATAGGGTCTCAATCTATCCAGAGAGGTTGGGACAAGTTGCTTTTAAGAATCTTATGCCTGGGTATGTTTTAACATCATCTACAATTTCTTCTACTAGTGGCTTCAAAATCCAAAACATCTACACCTTTGGAACTCTGCTGGACTAATGTGTCCCGTATATATCGAACTACATAAATTCCCTTACTTACAATTGCATGTGCCAAGAAGTAATTATTAATAAACTAAAACTATTAATCGTCCCATGGTCACCCTTTCCCTGATTTGATTCTTAAGGGGGGATGCTCATTGTAGCAAATGTTGATACCGACATGCAATAGGTCATGCAATAGCATTTCCTGCTTGCTTGTGTGTGTGACTTAGGCTTCCACTAGGTCAGTGAGAAATATGGGAGGTGGTGCGTGATTTCTGAACCTACAGTTATGAGAAGTCCATCCAAAAACTTAGTTTGGGTGGTGATATCATTCAGTGCATCGCCTTCAACACCTTACGCAATACTAGAGATAGTTATTTTGACTGAGAGAATGTATATTGTAAAGCTTGTCGCATACCTTGTGAGGTTAACCTGATTTATTAAAGAAACTCATTTACAGAATTACAGCCACCAAGTATGTTAAGTACTTTCAAAGCGATTGCATACAAACTTATGTTCAATGTCAGGCACAACTGCATATGCTATCTTTTCGGTTTTGATCAGTGTGTTTGAAACTAATATGGTTTAAGCTTCTTTGCTAGTAAAAACCAAACTGACTAGCCTACTGCGGGTTGAGCTTCTTTGCTTTTGCCATTTCCAAGTTAATGCAGCTTTTTAACCACTTCCTGTAATTGTTGGCTGTTATATTCAATATTTGCTCCTTTGTAGTTCAATCATATATGTGGAGGGGAATCTGGAGACAAAAGTCTTCACAGACCCCGTTACTGATCTGGTTCGACGAATCCGAGAGGTAGCCATACACGCGAACGGTAAGTTTACTTCCATATCTTCTTTTGTTGACTTTTTACTTAATTTTGTATTTTGAGTTTGCTTTATGTTATGCATCTCTTAAGCTGTACAACATTGTACCATTGATGTACTTTAATGATCATGTTTTTCTGGTATTTTTTTTCTATTTGTCAAATCTTCCTGAATGAAATAGTGGTGGTAGCCAGGCTTTAATGTACAACTAAAGTCAATACTTAAATTCCACATTTAGTCCCTACTGCTGAACATGGACACCAATGTGGCAATGTGTAAGCTTTTGAAAGTTTTTTTTTGTTTTTTTTGTTGGATGTCCTGTATTGAGTTCAGCTCAAATAGTTTCATTTTGAAATTAAACAACTATGTGGAATCTTGAAAGAAGTAGAATTATATGGATAGTAGAAACATGCAACACTAGTCCAATTCTAAATCCTGTTTATTTCAAGGTAACTTACATAATCTGGCTTTAACTTTCTCGTGCAAAAATCAGAATCCAAAATCCTTCTCTACCTTTGACACGAATTTGCTTTACAATCCACCTATTGAGAAAAATAAATAAAAAGGACTATGCATTCACTATCAATATTAGCCTGCTACTTTGCAGAACTCTTTGGTTTCTTGAAATACTTGCTTGCAGATGCATCTATGACAAACATGTTGGTTTCCTAATGTTATGCTCAATGTGACTACAATGTGTATTTCTAATGTAAATCTATAGAAATTAGAATACTCCCTGTCCATTCCATATTATATATATTTCGATTTTGAGTGTCTGCTAGAGACTATAATATCCAAAAACACAGAAATGTTTCATGTTAGCTTATTCAACTACTAACTTTTATCATTCTTTATTCCTCCTTTAGACAATTTATTAAAGATTAGATACGTTGAAATTGAGAGCTGATAAGTAAGCTGATTTAGGTGGAGATGTTCATTAAATGAGATGTTTTATTAAATTGGCTGATAAGCTAGATATAGAATATAAAAATAAATCACTTAGGTTTTTTTTTAGTAAGCTACATGAGGTACTTCTCAAGTAAACTAGCTGATATTCACGTTAAAATTATTTCAGTCACATGGTCAAATAAGCTCATCTTTTTTTTTCTTTCTTTCTCAAAACCAAAGTGTTGCTTAAATAGAGCAAGATGAGATTACATACATCAATTTGAACATGGTATGAACAAGTTAAGTACATCACATCCAACCAATTGCTTCTTTTTATCACTTCCAACTAAATAAGCTCATATTGATTGTAAGCCAGTTCTAAACACAATCAACAGCCAACACCGCGTTTGCATCTTCTTATCCAATACCCTACTGTTCTAATTTCCTTAATTCCTGTGCCTGGCGGATCATTATACTGATTTAGTAATGAGAGAGGGAGTATGTCCTGATGTAATTGTGGTACTGGAATTGTGTTTATTAGTACAAAGAAAAAACATTAAAAAAAACCCGTCTTTAGTTGATTTTTAGATGATTCATTGAATTGAACTGTGATGGTTTCCCCCTTGCAGGAAGGCTTTTGTATCTCGGAAACCATGGTGACTCTGAGTCTATTTCAAGAGATGATATAGGTGCCGTAGGTTATTTCTAGGGTGATTCGTTCACTGGTTAGGTCCTGACGTTGCTACAGGAAGTTAAGCAGCAACATTTACATTTGATGTTTGCCTTGATGTCAAGCCCTAACACTGCCGCGAAGCATGTACTATTTATGTATGCCTCAATTTGAGTTTAATCTGTATTTAACCAACTCCGACATGAATCCGGTCCAGAAATGAGGCTATATAGGTCCCATGGATTGCAATCCATGTGATGCTGGTTGGATCGGATTTAATATGCGGATCGAATGGATCAAACCAAATGTTCGCACTTTTTTTCCGTTCTTTATGGAATAATATTTCAGTGCGAGGTTCAATCTTTGTTGTTTATTTGTTATACTAGTTTGTGGACAGAACATCTTTGCTGTTTATTTGTTATGCTAGTTTGTTGACAGAACTCAAAAGAGGATACGTTGAGTATATTCAGTTACTTTAGTAATCCCCATTCCGCGGGACTTATGCCATGGGTATTCCATGGAGATTCGCATATTACTAAAAATATTTACACAAATAATTAAAAATGCTACTTTTATATGAGTACATATTTTGTCATAAAAGATGCATCTTTTATCATTTGTATTAATGTTCCACCTAAACTACACATTCTGATGTATAAAGTTTCTGGATGGAAAATACTCCTATAGGAGGAATTGGGGTGTTAGGCTTTTCAATGAATGAACTATTTTATAAGTTAAAAACCTTTGTATATGCCTTCGACAACCAACTCTTGATAAACATGACAGAGCAAGAAGCTGTTTTGACAGGTTAAAGCGTTTTGTAAACAAGTTATTACTAGACGCTTACATGGATTAGTTTGTGGCTGAAATTATTACGCACCAAAATTTAAGAGAGTTTATTAAAGAAATGGAAAATGCTCTATTTGTACTTTTAAGGACTACCTCTCTTTTTTTTAGAAATCTAAAATACAAATCTCATTATAACTTCTCGGCCAGGCTCCAACAAATTTCTTCCCCTCTACACCCAAGTACGAATTTCATAATTCTTGTTCATTTTTTCACATTTATTTGTATTACAAGATTGGGCGGGCTAAGCTACGAAGGGAGACAAAGATGATGTTACTGCCAAGCTACGAATGATGTTCCTTGATGATCAACAAAAATGTAGATTTTGTTGGTCTTAGAAGCTTTGTGTTTCTTATGAGGTCTTAAATTTTCTTGTTGAAAAGCTTGCTTGATGATGACCTCAACATCATTCTGATCACCAATAGCTCGTCTCAAATGGCAACTGGTAAGGGAAGCCACCTTCCTAAAATGGCCTAATAATGCTTAGCCAGATTAGTCACACGTAGAGGTAAACAACAATTAATTTAGATCTTTCCACAATTAATTTAAAAGAAAAGAACAAAATCTTCTGAAAAAACATCATATCCACACGTAGTCTCCATGCTGGAACCACCAGAAATTGGTGTCAAGTGAACACCACAAGATCATTCCAACTTACAGATTTATGTGGCTTTTCTTATCCAAAATCATTCTGTTGCACTACATCACTTCCTTTCTCTCAACAGCTCTTTCTCCAGCATTAATTCACGTAAAAAACAACCTAACTAACCATAATGCATTCCTCTGCTAGAGTGTTGCTGCACCCAACTCCAACACCAAAACTACTCCCCCCAACTACACAACTCCCCCCTCCTTCTGCATCTCCCCCAACCCCGATTCTACGTCGGGATTTCGCCTGTCTATCCTCCATTCTACTCATAATAGGCCCTCATACCTCAGAACCACTGAGAGCAGAAACCCTGTCATCAAAACCAGATTGCCCCAATGAGATTCCAATAACGAAACAAGCATTTCTTGACGTGTCAATAGATGGACAACCTATAGGAAGGATAACCATAGGATTATTTGGTGACACTGTCCCAGCTGGCACCTCAAGGTTCAGCAGTATCGTGTCGGGGAAAGCTGGTGTAAGTTATCGTAGAAAGGAGTTTGTGAAAATCATGCCAAACTATGTACAGCACGGAGGGTTGAGATCGTATGGAGTGGACGCGGAGCTTGCCAGGAAAACGGATAGTAACCTGGCAACCGATCCACTAGTGGAGGAATGGGTGAAACAGAATGACAAGTGTGAGGGGACTAAGAATGTGGCTAGGAGTGTGAGCATTATTGTGAGAGATCCTCAGAAGCCGTCCCCGAAAATGAAGTTGGTTGCTAGGAAGGGGAAGCTAGAGATTGATCAAGAAGAAGTTGGGACGGATCCTAATGGGACGGAATTTGTTATCGCTGCAAAAGACTCCCCTGAGCTGGATGGTTCGAGTCTGGTTATAGGCAGGGTAATTGAAGGAATGGAAGTTATTGAGAGGATTGGGCAAGTAAAGACTGTGCAGGAGAATACTAGTTCTCCTTATTTCAGGTACATCCCACAAACCTCATCAATATATCGTTCTCAACATCAATAAAGTTACTGTGAACCTGTGAGGATAGAGCATGTTAATATGAAGTGGAAGCAGTAAAGATAAAAGAGTTAACCAACACGTGTAGATTCGTCAGAGACGGGCTAAACCCTAAGGAAGACAGTCTAAAAATAATCAGAGCTGTCTTCAAAACGTAGAAGTACTACCTAGCTAGAAACCGTAATAGACCTAAGAACTTAAAATATAAGCTAATTAGTGAACTAAAGGAAACCCGAATGTGGCTCAGACATATGCATAGGCCTATTGGCATCTTATTCCACATCACATGTGGTATTACCTACCAATGTCACTGCCAAGATTTACGCAATTCCCACAGTAACATTTAATTAATCAGCTGTACACCTAGACCCTGAAGTTATAAAAAGTCAAGCCCAAAATGCAATAACTGGTTCATAGAATAGAACTACACACTCTTTAAGCAGTGGTTTGAAATTTAAATAGCTTCCAGCCAAGAAAATGCTTATCATGCTATAAGAATGCAATGCTCATCAAGAAAGGCATGACTTTATCAAGTTTTTGCTCTTACCATCACTAACAAAGCTCTTGTTTATGGACAAAGGGCTGCAAAGCTGATAGGAGACAAGAGAGCTGTTGTAGCGGAGCGGGGTTTCAACAGGCCTTACTCTAAGGTGGTGATTACAAACTGTGGGCTGATGGGATGAAAAACAGAATTAACGGGAAATCAGTTCTTTCTTTTCAAGTCAATGCATGTTGGTACCAGAAGCACATTATGCAACAGTGAATTACTGATGCTCGAGGGTATTTTTGAGAATTACAAATTAATACATGATGTATCTGTTGGTCCTTTCCCTAAATTTTTTCTACAGAAATTCGCAGATTTTTTTTAGAAGATGTAAATGTTCAATAAGTAAAATTTTGATATGAGAGTTACGTGCTTTAACTCTAACACAGCAATGTGTGCGGCCATGTATTAGCTTCCACCAGAAAGCTTTGTCCTTTTATATGGCGGAGATTGGAAAAGCATTCTCACAGAAGTAAGTGGATCATCAACCTGCAAAGCATATAAACACGTATGATTTCAGAATAAGCTATTGTCCATCACATTTTTCAAGCATCTTATAACAAACTCAAACGTTTGATACTATGAGTCTGCATACATTAGGATTTAGGATTAGCAGAGCATATTAATGGTGCAGAAGTAGTAGCTGATACATAGAAATCAAATGATAGACTCCAAATTCCAAATTGCAAATATACTCCAAGATTGACTATATACTAGTAACACATAGCAAAACCATATTATCATGCAAATGTCCTTAGACCAGCTTTTATCTCTGTATTTTGGGTTACTTTTACATACAAAGCCAATAAAATTGGACATGCTGAAGAAAATCAATACACTATGGTTCTCTATGATACGTCAACAGCTAATCACAACTCCGCCAAAATTAATACCTTTTTTCCTAAGATGGGAGCTCACTCCATTTTTTACACCATGAATGCTTGTAATTTGGATGTGTTTGCCCTAATTGTTGTATGATACATTTTCCAAACTCAATTAGTTACTCATCATATATAGGGATAAAATGGTACGTCCACAGATTATCAGCTCAATTCTATAATTTTCTTAGCGGGTGTTTGCTGGTGTTGTTGATGACCGAATTTTGTTTTTTTATAAGCAGAAGCAGAAAAGGAGAGTTTGCAGAACACAGCTTCTGCAACAAACCAGCATTAAATAAGCTAAAAGGCCGTAAAACAGATGTTTATAAAAAAGCATGAGATAATCTTTTTGGGACAAGGAAGTACTTTGAGATGGCTGATCATCATTGATGTGGTAATTTTTCTTTCCTAATGGTACACATAATACATCTTCACCTAATATGAGATACTTCACCTGTTCAATGAAGTTCTAATCTAGATAAACCTTTAGCAATAAACAGTTTTTTTCTGTAACTTTTCCACTTCTAGATCAGAGGCTTGTATCAGTAGCAAAATATTTATGTGAAGTATTAACATAATTCCTTATCCCAACTGAATAAAACTAATTTGCTGCAACCGCAAAACTAAGGATGTGAAACTTGGCAAATTCCGACACTTGATTTGCGCCTAATGAACCAATTCATAGGCTCGTTTCAGTAGGGAATGTACATGGGGAAGGAGAACTATAATTTCATATCTAACCTGAGTATATCTTGGTGCGAGGGGGGGGGGTCGTCTATGCAGTGAATTCTTCTCATCCATATTATGTCTCATGGATCCTTAAATCTAGTAAACTGACGACCTCATTGTGAAATCTTAATTCATGAGACCGCGAACCGTGCCTATCATGAAGCGGGGTGGGACCTCCAACATGAACGAGGTTCGACTATAAATAAAGCTCTCCATTTACTTGAATATATTAAAGCGTTGGCTGGAACTTCTTAACCGTTTAGAAGTTCGTGTAAATTAGAGTTCCTTCAGCATTCCCTTTTGATTAAAAGAATTCACACGAATATATAAAAAAATCAATACCATCTTTGTTCTTGTAGTTTGATTGATTTACCTCCATTAAGGAAGATGAAGGCATGCCAAGCAAAGAGTTAGACTCCCTCTGTCCTTGCAAAGCTGTTAGAGTCTGTCTCCATCCAGGAATAACTTTGGCACTCGCGAGAATCCAAGGGCAAAAGGGCCTGTGCTGCTTGATAGGATCAAATTCTCTTAATTCCGAAAATAATGGCTGTTTTTTATCCTCTCCTGCAAGAACAAGATAGACAACTTTAAGCATCGTAATAGTTTCAAACTGTGTCTAATGTCCATGGTAAACTACAGAGAAAAGAAAGACGAAATACTTTTCTGTAAACTATAGAGAGACAATCTTATTCTACATTTTATGCGGCACGTGCCTATACCTGGCAAAATAGTTCTGCCTTGTTCATAGTTGTCAACCTCAATTATTTCATCCATGTTAGGCCCTTCCCGATCACCATTTCGATCAGTTTGATGCTCTGATGTTGAGCAAGAAAACTCTCCGGCATCAAGTCTATGTACACCAACATTTGGTGAATCAGCTGAAAAAGAACCTTCTGGAACAGTTGGGGAAACTTGCAAAGGACATTTGGCAATTAAATCCGTACTAGTAGTTTCAAAAGCTTCCTCAGAGGTGATAGTTGCATTCTGTGGGGATCTTTGTTGATCATCCACTTGTGACAGTGTCTGAACAGCCATAAATCGGGCTCGCAAACTCTGGCCTACGACAGGTAAAGTTATTGTTGCCCCATAATTCACCATGTCAGGTGGAGGGCCTCCAGCAATTGAGAAACCACGTGGTGTAGAAGCAGTGTTAACGGTGCTTCTAGTTCCTTCAGTACTTCCTGTATTGATCTCATTGCCTGGGGAGATTTGTAGTTCACTTACCCCAGCAAGAGCAAATGAATCTTTACCATCAACTTTCGTAAGTCCAACAAATCTTAGATACTCTGTGGGCCGTGGGACAGTAGCAAATGTCCACAGTCCAACACTAGCTCCACACAGCTTGCAATCAAGAACAACAGAACTGGGATCCAAATGCAATTCACAAGAATCCTTGTTACCCTCGGTACACAGAGTCTGGACATCTACTTTCTGCTTCTGTCCATTTGAAAATCTGATATTGGTGCCTTGAATATATTTCTTCTGTCCATCCTTCAGATCAACTATATAAGGTAATATTTGAGGATCCCATCCACATAAACTTATAAGCTTCTGAGCCTGCATAGTGACACAAGTAGATTCTTAACCAAAACTGGAAAAGAAAATTGATTTCCGTAACAAATGAATACAGTTACTGAAAGAAACAATCAACAAGAATGGTGATCCAAGTAAATACTGTCAAGAATTAGCTAAATATCAGTGCGAACAGCCAACTTCTGTTACAACCGAGTCAATTACTCTACATGACATCAGATAGACTAATCTGAGAAATAATATTGAAGGCAATGCACCAGTGAAAATACTCGTTTTGCCTTTGATCATCTCTCTTGGGCACATGCGATAATTGATGTGTGCAGTGCAGCAAATGGAAGAATGTGACATGCTGACGTCTGACGACTTTGCAATGCACCTTTTCTTTTTAATTCTCTTAGCTACAGTTATAAGCAAAGTCTACTGAGATCACAAAAACATTTAGCATCAAAACTCAAACATCAAAATTTCTAATGCAGAAATAGCAAGACGAAATCATACATTCATCTTAAGTTGGAAAAGAGTTGAATCAAACCTGATAATAAGAAGAAACTGACTCAGGTACATCTCCAGTGGCCATTGTACAACTTTTAACACGAGCAGTGTAATCTGACGTCAAAATATCTTTACGAAAGTGCTCGAGCTCAGAGCTTTTCATGTTATCAATTGCTACGGTTGAGATGATGGGAAGGGCTGTTAACTGTGATATAGCGAATGAGCGATTCTTGTAATCCTCAACCAAATTAGCCCGAGGAACAGCTGGAAACCTAGCAAGCTCTTCTGTGCAAGAATTGTTAATCCAAGGGCATAGTCGCTTATGCCCACTTTCTAGCTTCAAGCTGAATACCAAGCCTGCCTTTTCAACTGAGCGCACAACAACCCGAAGAAGATCAAGTATTAGGTATTATAATACAGCTGATGGCGTGTTCCCCCATTAACTTTAAAACCTTAAAGACTTGTATCAAAAGGAGAAACCTAGATAAGAAGAGATTTAGAGAACAAAGTATGACTTGCCTTGTTGCTGAGACCACGCTGAAGGAGTAGAAAAGAGGATTCGAGCTCCACAAGATTCACATGCAATTGTGTCCATCTCTACATTGACCCAACCCCTCCTAGCACAATTTAAAGGGCTCACGGCCTAAAAAAGAGCAAAGCAGCAAGCAGTTACCAGACTGAATAAAGAAACACTGATACGCTATGTAGTAGTCACATCTCTCAAATAAACACGGAACAGTTGCTTATTTCCAAAAACAGTCAAAACTTGTATCGATGATTGTTACGTTATAACTGAAGTTTGGCAAGAACATGACTATTACCGGACTTCGTGCAATTACCGGACTGAATAATCAAACACCGATAAGCTATTTAACAGTCACATCTCCGAAATAAACACAGATAGTAGCTTATTATCAATGAATGTTGAGTTATAACTAAAATTTGGCAGGAACACGACTGTGACATTACACTTCAGGCAAGCATATGAAGATAATCAATCAACCAATACATACTTGGCAACTGAAACATTTACTTGTACATTCTCACAGAAACTCCACATTTTACACACACATTCAAATTAACTAAACAACAGTGATAAACATTGACAAAAGCAAAACCTGTGGCTTAGCAAACCATGTCATCGACTTGAAAGTAGACATCCTCCTGAACAAATCCTCACGGTTCCAAGGCCTCAACGACGACGTGGCTCGATTCTCCAACGTCCTCCCCAATTCCTGCACATTGCCAGAATGCAAATCCTTCCGTTTGTTGCCTGTCAATTTCTTAACTCCGAGTAAACTGCACACACCAGAGCAATCAGGCGAAATGTGATTATTGATTAAGCATATGTTAGTTTCTATTAGTCGCATGTAGGTGATAAATCGAAAAAAATAAGATGAAATTATCGAATACACATGAAACTACGAAATAATGAAATCGGATAAGAGGATTGATTACCGGTTGTAGGTGTTGGTGGTGGAATTAGGTTTGGATTTGGAAGGTGAAGGGAGAGAAAGCTTCTTGATGATTTGGTTTAATCTGTTTTCGTATTCGTCTCCCATTTCTGGTGCTTTCTGCAACTGTTGGGTTGGTTGGAGTTTGCAGCTCGATTTGACAAGTGGAGAAGAGAAGGAAGGAAGGAAATAACAGGGGCTTCGACTACTTTTTGCTCATATTCTCCATTTTCAAACATTTGAGGTATCTCTCTACATTTTTATTGATCTAAGTATAGTTTTGTCAATTTAAAATGAGATAGTTTAGAAAAATTCATAATTTTTTATTAAAATAGTAAAATTTAATTTTTTTATTTTTATTAGGTGTAAGTAAGTAAATTATATAG
>JAYMSR010000915.1:0-11767 GCA_036897825.1 Plantago rigida | reverse complement strand
CAGTCAAACGAGTTTCCTCTCTCTCTAACCCCCCCTTCCAGTACGCTTCTGCTACTTGTACTACCCACATCATCACTACCGCTCCTAAACATGTTTCTCTATATTACAACATGTTGCACTGAATTTCCTGGTACTAGATTGTTTTACAGTTAAATATTTAATGTATATGATATAACCAATCATGATAAAGCACATGAGTAGCCGGAGTAGTGCGGTAGGGAATAGGAAACCCTAAACCCCAATCACCATTCTCTCCTATGCTCCATCCTATCGCTCCTCTTCCACAGCTGTATCAGTAAGTACCACCAGCTTCAGAACTTGTACCTCTCATCTCTTTCATCATCTTCTTCCTCTCCGCCACACGCGGGAGATTCTCAGACTTGCAATTTCTTGATTGGAAGCATGAGTGGATGAAGTGTTTCTGGTGAGTGGAGTGTTTAGTAACGATTTCATGTTATACAGTGAACTAGTTTATCTATTGTATGTATATATCTAGACAAGTACAGCTCAATTTTGCTATTGGTGTATGTTTATTATCTTCCTCGCTCAAAATCAATTTGTTTGTCTAATTGTTGCAGCTAAATAAGGTTATGCATTTGTCCAGCTGGAAGAATGAAAAGCCTGATTTATAGCTTCAGAATTTCATGTTGAGAAACTGAACAGAAGAATGGATATGTTTTTGTGTTCTATAAGGCCAGTTTTGCTTGATATCCGCTCTATTTCTGGAATACAGGTTACCGTTGTATAAAGATAACTTTCGTGCTTCTGATTCTTTGCCTTTTTGATTTAAAAGATCTTCACTTGTAATTAACCTGAACCTTTCAGGTTATATGCTGTTTAAATCAGAAGAAAACATCATTGGCTGTACATAAGGGATCGAAGTTAGTTGTTCCAATAGAGAAGGCAAGGAGTATGTTTAATTGTTTGTTTTTGTTTATAACGCTTTGAATTGCTTTTGATTTATTCCCTAATTAAAGAGATTATGTGTTTGTGATAGAGGAGTGTCGCAGCTTCTACAAGAAGCGAACGAGACCAGCATTCGCTTGTGTCAAATGCACGAGACACGTACGTGGAGTTTTTTTGATTTCATATAATGTTCTTCTGTTGAATAGGGATTATTGGACTTGATATTCTGTTGAACGTGGATGTAGGGAATCTGTAAAGAAGAGGGGAAAGCAGGAACACCATTTCTGGCATAAGAGAGAATCCTCTGGTTCAGGGCAAAAGGCCTTGAACCTTATTCGAATTGTATGTGATGATTTTAAGATTAAAGTGTTAGATGATTACAGAAATTGAGAAGCATGTGATGGAAATAGATTTCACTGATTTGGCAGATATCTGGACTTCCAAATGAGAAAGAAGTTGTGTATGGTGCTCTGGACAAGTGGATAGCTTGGGAGACGGAGTTTCCATTAGTTGCTGCTGCGAAGGCTTTGAATATCCTAAGGAAGAGAAGTCAATGGAAACGAGTAATTCAAGTAAGAAACTTCCATCTCGTCCACCTTCTTGAGCTGGACCTGGATATTTCACATAACTTGCATATTTTAGATGCACTAATTCTACATGCCCGGGCCTCAATAATTATGTTCTTCAGGTAGCCAAGTGGATGCTAAGCAAAGGTCAAGGAGCAACAATGACGACCTATGATAGCCTTCTCCTGGCATTTGACATGGATAATAGAGTAGACGAAGCAGAAACGTTATGGAACATGATTATACATGTGCATAATCGCTCTATACCAAGGAAGTTGTTCTCTAGGATCATATCTTTGTTTGATCATCACAATGAGCCAAATAAGGCTGTAGAGGTAATTGGATATGCTAATTTGCATATTTGGACTTCCTAAAAAAACATTTGGTAATTTTGTGTTTCCTTTTCTTTACTTGATACTGATGTTGTTCCTTTTGGCTTTGGTTAGGCATTTGCAGACATGGAGGAGTTAGGAGTGAAACCCGATGAAGATACTCTTAAAAGAATTGCACGGGCATTCGAGGAGCTGGGCGAAGTGGACAAACAGAGGCTTGTAATGAAGAAGTACCAAAGTAAATGGAAATACATTCACTTCAATGGAGAAAGAGTCCGGGTGAGGAATCAGCTTCCGGATGTGATTTAGTCAGATTGAAAATACTCCAGTTTTATGAATTTTAGCAGATCTTGAAGTTAGATAGATGCTTTTCTTGCAACCAAACTGGTTTCGGCTATAAAATTGATAGATTTTATTTTGCCAGTTCATGGAACTTGCAAGTGCTGAGCAAACCTGATGCCAAGCTTTAAACTTGACCTCATTCTTTTCGCGTTCTGCGTCAAACTTTTTAGGTCGACCGATACACAGTACAGATTGCACCGAGAGGAAGTCATGTAACAATAGTTTACCATAGCTGTGTATGGTTCCATGGTTCAACGGACTGTTGCGTTTGGCGATCTGATAACCAATGAGAATGAATAACAAGGGAAACCATTTAAAGGAAAAACTCATATTCAACAACAAACACTTAATAATAGTTCAGTACATAACATTATTAACAGGATGATAGAAGGAAAAAGCTAAGACCAGTAAACGCTCTCAAGCTAAGTTGGCTCTCGCACCATCAGCAACAAGGATCTGGCCCCTGAAAACAAAATCTGAAGCAAGGATTCTTTCAGCTCTCCACATCACGAGGTTCAACATCGTTACTATCTGCTAGCTCGTTCAACAATGTTACGATGTCAGTTGAGGATTCAACAAGATATCTTGCATTGGAACGTTTTCTCCCAACTGCACATGAGAAGTAGTTATCGCCCTTGAGGTCAAGAACTGACGAGCCTTCGTGCATGGTTATTCTGTCACGCATTCTGGACCACCAGCCATTACTTCCAATTGAACTGCTTGATCTTTTCTCTGTGCCCGAAAGAGGTAGAGGAGCCTTTCGCCACATTGCAGGGGCACCATTTCTCCCTTTCGAATTTGATGGGCCTGATCGGCCGAGAGCATTAGGCGCTTTGGCTTTTGTAAGCGAAGGTGTCAGTGCAGCTGGAAGCTCTGGCTCGAAGAATGTATAGATATCTTCGTCCTAGAATATTGGGGCACGCTTATGAGTATAAGATAAGGATGGTGTGAAGCAATATTATTATTATTATTATATAACAACACCCTTGTGATTTGGAATAGATCCTTTTTGCTATTCATATTGATGCCCGTTTCCGAAAGACAACAGTAAGTCTTGTTTCATGAAAATAGGAGGTGTTTCGTACAAAAATAGTTTGGGAAGGAAATAAACGCTGTTGTCTTGTAGAAATAGTCAGTGATTTATGTAAATACGAGGGGTTTCTTCGAATAACTCGTAGTTTTGCCTAGTTTTCACATGAAACAAAAGCTGTTGTTTTCACATTTATATCCAATATATCTACAATTGGACGCACCTTTTGAAGAAAATGTCCAACGCAAAGGACATAATCTATTGGGGCTTTTATGTTACTGTGATGAACGATCTCTCCCAATATTCTATCAATTGCAGCACCCTGAAGAGAAATGTTGGACAGAGTTCAGATATATATTGCAGTGAACAAAAATGTGAAGCTTACTTTACCAGAAGGCACACCTTAGTCACACCAACTGCTCGGACCTCAACTGATCGTGCTCCTTGGACGACTTCCACAGATGCATTTGAAATGGGGCCAGTCCACAGGTGCTGTAACAAATCCTTTGATTGAAGCTTCCCAAACTCAATGTCTAAAAAACGTCAACTGTTAGCTGGATTAAAAGAGCACAGAGAGAAGCTAAAAAAGGATGAATATGCTAAAAAGGAGGAAATTGTAACCTGCAAACTTATAATTCCATACAAGCGAGGTATCACGTATCTCAAAATGAGAGCGGGGTGTTCTCTCGGTGAAGTACTCAATCACATGCTGAAACAGTCGGCCGTTACAATGAGAGACGATAAATATTAAGTTCTGCAATAAAATTAAGAATTACTAAAAGGACACATCCATTATGCACCTGTACACTAAAGACCCAATCCATATTGAGATTTTCAGGCATTGTTGTCATCCAATCTCCCGTGGTGCTGCGACGCACAAACATCCCATGTTCTGCTGCCAACCACATATTATATTCTCCGAAATTCTGCACAATATGTCAATCAGCAAGCAGGACATGCAAATGGAAAAATAGATTGTATGTGAAAGGAAGAAACCTTATCAAGAACGTGTCTATCACTTCCGCTAATGACCATTATCGTTGTTTTTGGGTCGTCACAAAGTCTTTTCAAGGTCTCCTTCGCTTCAGGGTGTAACTTAAGCTCCATTTCTTTGAACTGATCCATTCTTCTTCCTTGAGTATCTAGAGGCTCGGTTAATGTTGCATTAAATCCCTGCGAATAAAAGAAGTATATCAGCACTAACTTAATATATGTTTAAATCTAGCAATATAATAGATTCAAAAAATGCATTTGAATTTGGAAAAATGTGTACACGGAAGTATTTCCGTGCCTGAAGCACATTGCAGCAATGAATGTTATACAGATCATCGACAAGACTCACAGATTGATAACATCATAAATTATACATTTAGAATGATTCAGACTGAATTATAATGACACAGGAGTAGATGAATCTTATTCTACACGATTTTCTTTTTTGAAAGAATTTGGCTGGGATGAAATACATACCATGATAAGTAATCGATTGTTTGAGCGCGAATAACAATCAATTGCATCTTCTTTAGGAAGCAATGGTGGAATTTGACGAAATCTCAGCTGAGCTTCAATGACAGTATCATTGAGTTCACTGCAGGGGGGGGGGAACCACTAATTTCAGTCACATAGATCAGCATTTCACACTTCGTGAAGTACTACACGAAAATGTTCCACAAGTTTCAAATCACACACTCAAGAACTTTGGCATGATGTACCTCACAAAAGTTGCAGCCCATTCTTTGGATGTGTGAGTAGTAACATGAGTGAAGTTGTGGTGATGTCTTTTTTTCCTTTCATCTTCTGGCATGCTCAAAGCATAACCAATCGAGGCAGAAACCTCTGTAACATTCCAAGGGTTCACTAGTATTGCTCCCGCACCCAGAGACTGTGCGGCTCCCGCAAACTGATTAATAATAATAAAACAAATAAGTGAAAGGTAGTAATATTATTTTAATACCAGTAGGCTACGCAGCAACCATCAATTAAGAGGTATCAACTGCAATTTTTACAAAAAGAAATGTCACTACCAGTAGAGATTACGAAGTAAACATAAACTTTTTTTGAACAGGTATAAATTACCTCACTCAGAATGAGAACTCCTTTCTTTGAATCTTGACAAGCGAAAAACTCATAGCTCACAAGATTCATTCCATCTCTCAGGGATGTGACCAGAGCAACATCTAAACCACAAATCAGAATAGTAAATAGCTGGAGAGAATGCAATGCAGTTTATATGCTTGATGACAATATGATCGGAGATAGTTCAACATAATGTAAAATAAACCATTTAAGGCAATGTCATGCATGGCTCAGAGGGAAATTCCTTCTACAGCTCATTCATAGGACAATTTAGGCCTTGTCATTAGTAATAAGGAATGGGGAAAGGAATGTTTTTTCTCTCCTTATTAAGCAACAATTCGCATGCATATGTTCCACAATATCTTCTTTATTTTCAACCAATATGTAGAGATCCATAAGCCATGGCTGTATTGTATATCACTATCTGTGTCTTGGCAACTTTTAGATACTGATATAAGCTTTTCAGGAGATTAAACAGAAACGTACCAGTGACAGCATACAGTGCACATAATGCATGAAAATCAAGAGATCTGTCCTGTAAACAAATTGTGGGGTTCAATATATAAAAATAAATTCAACTAGTATTCATATGAAAGTATCAAATTTAAGGCATGACTTACTAAATGATGAATTGGAACAGTTGTAAGGGTTCCAAATCTTCCATTTATCCTACCAACAATTTCATGAACTTGGGCTGAAAGCTTTTGATCTGAAATTGAAATGATTGAACTTCTTATTTTAGCTATTGTATACAAATATTTTGAGAGGAGCCAGCTATTAGAAACAAAGAAGTGACCTAAGATCTTGAAATGTGTGCTCTAGAAAGAACTGTCCAACTGGAATAAATAAAATACAGGAATTTGTATAGTAACACACTAAACAAATCTGAACTCATTAAACAAGTTAATAGTCTTCCTAACCATCCCTCTTCTATCCACAGTTCATGCAACATGGCATTAGCACTTTCTAATAACACTAGGAATTTAGGGAAATAACGGAAGAAATTCAGTAGTAATTCCTCGAGCAGTTAAAGTAAAGGCATAACATCCTAATTCTACTTTCGTAACTTAGGTACGCAAGCAGAGACTAAGACCAATGCAAGCAAATGATAGTAGAATCAGTATCTACCAACTTCAGTAAAACGAGCAGTAAGGTTAAGGTATGGGTACTCACACTCAGGAACATCGGTCCTTGTTGGTACAGCAATCTGTACCAAAACCACTTTGTCGTGCCAAAACGGGTTTTCTTCAAGAAACTTTTCAAATGCCAATATCTTTTGGGGTATCCCTTTAATCATATCTAGGCGATCAACCCCTAGCATTACCTGGTTATTTGCATGAGAAAATCAGCTTTAGAAACTAATCAAAATAGCAGTATGCCAAAGCACAAGGAACTTCAAAATCAGAGATCAAGGCCTGTAGAAGAGATGCATAATTTTGCAACTGAATTATTAATTCTACGAAAGCATGAAATCAGAAATAATGCGTAAGACATGTCAATCATCAAAACAAAATTCACCACCAGCAGTTCCTCATATAGTCAGATGCCACATTTTACCTTTCGCCCAGCAAATCTCTCTTTCAATTCCCTAATGTGATCCTTCACTTGAGGAAGCTCAAGAGCACGGATGAACCGATCAGAATCTATACCAATAGGAAACTGCAATCCAGAAGTTCTATGAAATGAGTTGTAGCTATATAATGGTATGGAGTGTGTGTGCATTGCAATTATTTTCATATAAGGTGTAGCAAATAAATTATGGTACTCCATTATGCGTATACCGCTGCAACACGAGTTAGCTTCCCTTGATCCTCAACACCATCAGGTGTGCCTTCAAGCCCAAGAATACGAGTGCAAGCACTTACGAAGTGTCTGGCATAATCATACGTGTGGAATCTGAGAGAAACAGAAATAATGTTATACGTCATGTTATGACAACAAATTAAAGAAACAGAAGCTATCTGGGTCATATAATAAAGAAATCACCCAATCAAATCAGCAGCTAAGACGGATCTCAATAATTCTGATCTTGACGGCAGTGTTCGATGGATTTCCGAGGAGGGGAAAGGTGTGTGGAGAAACCAACCAACTTTCATCTTGCTATTATGTTCTTTGAGGCACTTCGGAAGAAACATGAGATGATAATCATGGCACCAGACAACATCACCTTCTTTGTAATGCTCATTTACAACATCAGCAAACATCTGGTTTGCCTTCTTGTAGGCAGCGAACTGAGACTGGAAACTGCGAGTGGTGGCAAGGCGGTCTTCTTGTGGAAGTCCCAGATAATGGAAAAGAGGCCACAATATGTTGTTACAGTAGCCATTATAATATTGGTGCACAGTTTCTTCATCAAGGAACACAGGTATGCACCTCTGCAGTCGGTACAACAAGTGTCAAAGTAAGCTTATTCACTTGTACAAGGGGGTACGCTAGGTGCACATGGATAGCATATGACACACAAAATCAATGCCAAGTTGAAGAGGTTACACACACCAAAAAATAAAAATAGGTTCGTTTAGAATGACACGATACACAATGCACAACAAGGAAAGCCCCAAGACATGTAGAATGCATCTTTCAAAGAGTCCAATCAGGTTCCTATTCTCTTTTCTATTCTTTAGAACAGTATGTGGTGCGCCTTTATCAGACACGTGTACATGCAAATTTAAATTATCTCTGCATCATATAAGTAGCACAGCTGAATTTCACATGAGCGGTCAAACTCATTGATAAAGAACCAGTAAGAAAATGCTCAAAGTTCATACTGTCTGAAATGCTAACATGTAATCAAATGTAAACCTTTGCAGCTAGAGCTTTAGTTAGCGATTTCTGCCCTGCTTCATCAGGAACATTCACGCCAGCCCACCCTATCCATATGGCTTCAATTGTATTGACACCTTCAAGAATACATAATGCGAAAGAAAATCAATATTGGTGTGACATATAAGTTCGAACAGTGGTGAAAATAGAAGACCAAATCATACTAGCAACAAATATATAATTGTATTGCTGAACAGAGACAATTAGATTCTTACCCAGTAGAGCACTGACTAGGCCTCCTACACTTATTTCGAGCGCCCATGAATCTTCACCTGTTCTAACTGCAGACACGGGTAATCTGTTCGCCACAACCAGTAGCCTTTGTTTATTGAGTCGCTTCTGATTTCCATCATCCGCATTATTTGGCGAAGAATTCCCTTGAAAGAAACCTGGCTCCTGATTTCCATTATCACCACTAAGATGGAAGTCATTAGTCATGTGTCCAAACGTATACATACTGTCCCCATTTTCCCTAGCATCATCATTAGTCTGAGAAGACTTGCTGGACCTTCTTAGCTCTCGATCTCTTAAAAGCCTTTCCAATCTACTAGTAGGTATGCTCAAACCGGAGTCACGGTTTTGAAGTATATGCCTTAGCAGTGATTCATCCTGCAGCAGAAATCAAGAAGAGCAAACATCATTTCAGTCAAAATGATTCAGCGCTTAAATTCCAACAAATTTCACCAATCGAAACTCTCTGTTAAGGCACGGAGTAGGAGCAGAATTAGCAACACTCTAAAACTCTCAAGATTAATGTTGATTGAAAACATCTTTATCCACCATTCTTGAAATCAATATGATAAACCCATAAACTATAGTAGCTTAAAACAAGTGGTTCTTTTTTACACTGGGGTAAACTTCATTCAAAGCAAAAGGCATGCATGTGAATATTATACTGTTTCTTTTATGCCGGTATCACCACCAATGCATCTACTACTCACAAACGGTGTGGGACCCATATGAATCACATCCCACACGCTGCGAGTTGTAACAAGTGCACTGGGGTATTCTTCATTCAAATCAAAAGGCATGCTTGTGAATATTATACGGTTTCTTCTATGCCGGTCTCGCCACCAATGCATCTACTACTCACATACAGCATGGATCCACATGTGGATCCCACACGTTGTGAGTAGGTGCACTAGGGTATTCTTCATTCAAAACAAAATGCATTCATGTGAATATTATATGGTTTCTTCTATGACGGTCTCGTCCCAATGCACCTACTTAGTCACAAACGGTGTGGGATCCATATGAAATCACACGTTCATGAGTTGATCCGATCCCACACACTGTGAGTAATAGATTCACCCGGGCGAGACCGGCATAGTATATATACCAATGGGGTTCTCAAAATATTGCAGAATAGATACAAAATAACTCAGATGTATTCATCAGATAGCAAAATATCTAGGAGGAGAAAAAGGTCCAATAAAAGAAGTTTCTGTCATCTTGCACCTGAAAAACATTTAAAATGAATTCTTATCCAGAGTACTTACCAATTTACACAGCAATACAAAATGTAAGTGCAGATAGTAAACTAAACACCACGTTACTGTGTTTATATAAATTCAATTAATCAATACAGCTCCAAGACAAAATAATCATTAAAAAATAGAAAACCAGAGAGTATAATTCACCAACGAGGATCTTCATAATTCCACATAACCTAGCACTAAAGGACAACCAAACGAATTAAAAAATGGAAAAAATAAACAAAACGAGCACCATGATCCAGAAAATCATCAGTTCCAGTGAATGTATGTAGATAGAAATTTCGAGAAAATCGGTTTCAAGATAGAATGAGGAATAGGAATGAAGGAACGAAGCATCGAGAAAGTAGAGTTCGCAATCAGAATTCCGAAAATGGATAAAACGATGAAGTGACGAATTAGGCATTCATTTTGAGCAAAAACGAAAATGAAACGAACCAGATTGCTGTGTCCCTGTGAAGAGTCCATCGCTTTCAGTGAGTCACAGTCGAAGAGTTTTTTGTATTGTATCACCACATATGAAGAAGACTATGAGTGCAAGTTGTGCAGAGATTCTGTTGTGATTTATTCTCACTCTGTGTTTGTTGTGTCTGGAAGGCAAAAATGGGGTCCTATAAATAGGTGCAGAAATGTAGAGAGAGAAAGAGAGAAGGGATAGAAATTCAAAAATTGAAGAGGTGAGATTTGGGATTTTGTGCAACAGAGCAGCACACAGAACAACACTATTCTGCCATGCAGGTAGATTTTCTGGTGCAGGTGACCTCACAGAAACGAAACTCTCGCTTGGCTGGCAACCAGAATATCTTCCTTCTCTTTGAAAAATAGTCTCTGTGTGTGGTTCTGTGGGTGGTTTTGTGTGTGGTTTTGTATGTGGTTAATGTGTTCATTTTTCCTTTCTTTAATTCAATTTAGTAGTAGTAGTAGTAGAGGCAATAGTAGATGTATAACTGTATAAGTACACTCTTTGCTGACATGTGATTTGGTGAGTTACTCCTTTGCTTTTTTCTAGTGTCTTGCCACACGAGTGTTGTGGTGTCCCGAGTGATTTTACGCTCTGTCAATACTCGAATGTTCCTAGTTTGGTCTTCGAGTGAGATGGTGAGGTGTTGTTCGTGTTAATTTTGGGTTAGGTGATGCTCGCTTATCATTAGATGGTGTGCACAGTAAGCGTAATTTTCGGATTAAGTAGATGTTTTCGATACTTGAATCTCACCAGTTGGATCGTTCGGCGATAGTGTGTTATTTGCATTGATTTTGGGTTAGGTGATGCTTGGATGTCACTAGTTGTGAACCGTCCATGACAGTCAATATACATTTATTCCATGTCGAGTGCATTTATTTGGGCACGGGCAGTTGTCGAGTGTAATCTGGCGATTGGTTTATGATGACGACTGATATACTTTTACTTAGCTTGATTCGCTTGCAGAGTTTGTAACCTATTGGGGTTTTCATAGAATTAGATTCGCTCATCATAACAATACGCATATTTGTTACCTATTGGATGGTTTTATGACTCAATCGACCAATTAGAATTATATGTAGGTGCATGTAAACTATTTTTCTAAAGCCGGTAAGGCAGCCACAACCACCTATCAGTAGGTAGTATCTTAGCTGGCACTCAACTACTATCGGGTGCAATCAATTTTGTCGCACTAAAGCATTATCGTCATTCGTAACCACCCAAAGTTGGTATTTCAGCTGGCAATCACCAACTATCAAGACTAAAACGGTCTCTAGTCGTCACAACAACCAGTAGTTGGCACTTTAGCTCGCAATCACCTCTATCGAGACGCGAGCAATTTTGTCACAATAAAAATTACTCAGGTTGCACTACCACAGTACCACCTACAGTTGTCACTTAGCTAACAATGACCTACTATTGAAATGCAGTTGGGAACTATTTGTAACCTCTTGGGTATTTTCATAGGATTAGATTCTCCAATGAGATGTAACACATATATCTATTACCTATTGTATAACTTTTTGAATCAATCGACCAACCACAATTACGTGCAGTCCACTTTTCTATATGTTACAATACGAGACAAAATCAAGAACAATAGCCAAAAAAACCGATCAATTCACGTAACTTGCCCAATTAACCAAGATAACTCCAATCGATCAAAACGATTCAAACACAAACGAATGCAGTAAAGATAACACAAGAATTTACGTGCTTCGGCTCGCCATCATCGGCCT
>JAYMSR010000914.1:0-11769 GCA_036897825.1 Plantago rigida | reverse complement strand
AACACGCTGCACTATGTGCTTGTCCGAAAAATAAAAAAAAGCTGATTTTCCATTTCTAATGGAAAATCAGGCATTTTATTAGAATTTGTGTAAATAAAATCTATTAAATTTATCCTTTGTCTTAAAATAATTTTTTAATTTTAATTTTTTAGTTTGACCAACTTTTAATTTATTTATTTTAAATATCACTATTACAATCATATTGCATCAATTTGGACTATTCAAACTCATAACTTTGAGATTATGGCAACTCAGACTAACCAATTGAGGACATCATTGGCACCAACTTTTAAATATGATTGTGGATTAAATTTAAATTGTGATGATATAATATTCAATTAAATTATATGATGAAAATTTAGTGTATATACTATTTTTAATGAGAATAATTAAATTTATAGTTAATTCATAGTCAAATTTTAGGCTGTGTTGACAAAAAAAAAAAAAAATACAAGTATCTTGTAACGGAAAGAGGGAGGATATCATTATTCTCCAGAAAAATCAACTTGTTAATATATTGCAGCGTAAATTGAACAAGGTCGATAATCATACGAACAACAATAAACTCTTTCTTTGTTTTGAAATATAATTAATAGTAGTTCTACATTAAGAGTTGAGTATGTAATTGATTTTTTGAAAAAAATAGATAACCAACGGGTGAGTTTTTAAATGTAAGCACGATGATGATAAAGTAAACATAAAGGACATGAAGGACATAAATGACATGTCTCAGTATGTGGAGCAAACATATCACCCGAAGAGCATGTATGCTAGATAGTTGGATCTCGATTTATTAGTAATCAGGATGTTACAACAAATATTAAACATAGCCCCTAACTCATAAGGGGTGACACAAAGGAGACGTAGCATAATTTACGAATAGGTAATTGTAAGGTCCCAAAGTTTGAGATGACGTATAGTAATAAAAACAACATTTGTATAAACAGAGTGCACTTCCCGTTTATGGATTCTATCCACAATAAATTTTAGAGTTGAGATGTATTTACCCTGAAGCAATTTAGGACGGGATGATCCATTGGGAAGTTTCCTCGTTGTAGCAATTTGTGCACGGTGCACCAATCCAAAGCGACCAATGTAATACAAACGAGACGTGTTGCCATGTCCCCGACACCTGCGCCACTAAGCAATATTGGGGATGGCTCCGCTTTGCTATCATTTGTAACAACCCTACCACTAATCAATCGAGACTTGACTCGCCGAGAATGTTGAGAATTCGAAAGGGGTAAAATGTAATACTCTCTCCGTCCCGGTTTCATCTTCCCACGGACCCGGATACAAGATTTAAGAGAAAGATGTATAAAGTAGGAGGGATGGTGATAAATTAGGAAAGAAATTGAATAAAGTATGACAAATAGTGAATAAAATAGGAGATAGATTTTCATTTAAGAGGAATGTGAAGATGAAGTTGAGACGGTCCAAAATAAAATGCGGGAAGATGAAATTGGAACGAAGGGAATATCAAACATCTCATATGTTATGAATATGAAGGGAAGCAATTTTGAAAGATAAAAATTGAATTATTGATACAATATGGTAAAATTGTAAATAGGCTGATTTATGAGGATAATACCATAATACTCCCTCCACTGTCTATCCCAGACTGAACATCCTACTAACTTGGGCAAGTTTTAAGATTAGTTTAGAAAATGTGAGATACATGGACAAAGTATGAATTACATTTTTCATTGAAGATTTGGACAAACAAAAATGAAACGTGGGAAGTTGGATTGTGACTGCAGATCGGTATATTTCAAAAAATCCGATGTTTTGAAACAACACCACTATAATAGATGTTCAAATTGACAAAATAACACATGAAAATGCATGTAAAGGGAGAAAGGCATCAGTTCCTTCGAATTCAAGCAGAAACAGGTTTTGTTTGTTCCTTGTTGACACTTGACAGTTGGGATGTTTAAAAATACATTTCATGTGCTGGCCCATTTTACCTCTTTCTCTATTTATTACTCAACAACAGGTACTCCCAAGTTCCCAACCTGGTTTCTATGTTGGAGCCTCAATCTAAATACCAACAAAAAATTGAAAAATTACACTACAAGAAAGACCTTCATCATCCAACAACCCTGCACGAAAGGAATTCGTGTGGAACTGTCAAGCGAACACCAGTAGCATCTAATTTACACAGCTACAGAAGACTCCACAGCAGGTTGGTCCTTGTTGAGTAAGTCCCACTGAATTTCTCTAATCGCTTCCAATCTTTTATCCAACGTTACAAAACTGCAATGAGGAGATACAATACCGCTGCTTGAACCCTGGTAGACCAGAAGCATACCTGACCCCATCTCAGGTCCATTTAGCTTTCCTGTTAGCAGAACTCGGAGTGGCATGAAGAGAGATTTACCCTGAATTGGAAATTGTGTCAAAACGGAAAAAACTATTTGCAACGAAAAAAAGTAAGTTAAACTTTTTGTAAGAACATTACCTTGCGTTTTAGTGATTTTCCAAAGCTCTTGACCCACTTCTGCCAGCCAGAATGACCTTCCTCAAGTGCGCTTGTGAGCTCACCACTGTCATACGCAGCTAGCAACTTCTGACAGCTTCTCTTCTATTAAAGCTTTACCTTCAGGACTGCAATCAATTATTGTAAATTCTTTCAATTCTGTATTGAGCAAGCTTTATATACACAATCATATTAGCAATTGATAACTTAATAGATTAAGGTCACACTTTGCTAGTTCTCATTATTTATATATAATAAAAGCATGTTATAACTTGTTGGATTTGGATACATCATCTTGGCAGTCGTGTCGTGTAAAACGCTAGTCTTTTGATATAAAAGAAATTCAGGTTTCATGTGCTTGTAAACTCCAGTATGCGGAAACAGGGTACCTGAATTCTTGTATCAACTTGTGCAAACATGGCATTGGAATATTGACTAGGGAAGTACAACGCTATTTTTCTTGGTCTAGCCAAGACAGGAGTTAATGTAATAATATGGAGTCATCCTTTACAGGATATCATTACTGTACTTGTATTGGGACAACAATGGCATTAACATAGAGCACTCGGTGTGAAGTTTTGTTTGTCAAAGTCTAAAACAGAAGGGTTGTACGGGGATAAATTGGTCCCTATATGATGCAAATGAATCACCAACTGCATGGTCAAGGGTTTCTCTTACCTAGCCAGAGCTTCATGCAAGGGATAAGACAGCAGGTTCGAAAGACCCTTGTCGGCATCTGTTACCAAGTCGATTCCATCCTTTGACAGCTGCACGGCCTCCTGTAATGTCAATTGAAAATGTGAGCAACTGTCACTAGCAATGGTAAAGATTCAAGTGAAGGTCAAATAAGTGCAGAGGTTCCATATGTCTGTGTATCATATACATTTTCCAGCCTTTTAAATGATTAAGCGAGAAGAAAGGATAGCTACTGTTTTGCAAAAGATCATCAAGCAGCAGTTTCAAAATAAATTCAGTACCCATAGTCAGACAATGCACAACTAGAAAAAATGACGAGAAAGCTCGTACTTCTACAAAGGGTCCCTCTGATTCCAAAAGTATGCCAGTGCTCTTCCACTGCTCACCGATCATTTTTGTTAGCTTCTCTGATGGAAAAGATCTCAAATGTTGCCCATTCATCCACCTTGCATTACCAGAGAAATATGTTGCACAGTTAGAAAGATGAGTAATAGTAATCCAAAACACAAAAAAAGAGTGGATTGATCCAACAAGTACCTCAACTTTGTAGAATCAAAAACAGCTCCACTTTTGTTGACGCGCTCAATTGTGAACTTTTCAACTGCAATGCATTTCAGAAGATTTGTTTCCATGGAAGTTGATGAGACCTAGTACATTGAGCTAAAAGAAACATCACGTGCATAACTTTCTACGAGGAAACTTGACTCGCCAAGTTCTTCAAGGCTGAAAAATTCATTCTCAGTACCATCACCCCAGCCCAATAATGCAAGATAGTTCACCATTGCCTGGGGCAGAATACCCATCTCCTAAAACTGCTAGGAGAGTGTTTATGATTACAAAGATGTCACCAAGAAAGGTGAAGGCGAAATCACTTTCAGAATAAAATACTGTCATATTTTAAAAGCAGATTTAAAAAATAAACCCATCAGCTAAACAAGCATTTAAATAGAAGACGGAAAAACAATGCGGTTGTGGATTACCTGACCAACAGAAGTTGCACCATGCCGTTTTGAAAGTTTGCTTTTATCAGGTGCAAGAATCAAAGAAACATGTGCAAATTGAGGCATTGGAAATCCTAGGGCCTGGTTGAATAAATCTTATATTAGTTCATCCAAATGGCAACAATATTACAGGGATACTAGACAATATCAACCCTGTCATCCTCTTGAAAGAAAAGAAAGTGATAGAAAAATAGAATCTATTTCCATGTACCTGATATATCAGAGCCTGCCTCAAAGTATTTGGTAAATGTTCCTCTGCTCTGAAACAAAAGGTAAAATGTCGGGTTAACGGATAAAACATTCAAAATACGTGAACATGACCATCTTAGTACTCACCTTATGACATGAGAGATAGCCATTATGGCATCATCAACAGTGACACAGAAATTGTAAACAGGTTGACCATTGCTTCTCATAATCACGAAATCTCCAAGTGTATCATAGTTCCAACTTACCTTCATTGCACTATCAAGAATCTTTAGTATAAATAAGGAATATGATGCAAACTCATGGCAGAATAATCATTCAGGAAGTTAAAAGACTGGCAATGGTTAAGCTACTAGCACTGAATTATATAACATAGCTTCTGCCAGTCAGACTCATTCTGTATTTGACTTACAGCCCAAATGTATTCTTCAAGGAAAAATATACAAGTTTTTAGTTCTGGATGAAGTTAGTATAAAACTCATTTGCAGATCCTAGTAACAAAAGGAGCATGCACGCGAGATTGACATACATCTTATTGACAGAACGAAAGCATGTTACATGGGCCTTAGTCCACCCCCACCCCCCAAGAAAAGCACTTGCAACATGGTCCATCATCACAACCTTTCACTTCTAACTTATAAAACTATCACCTCGATTCTGGTTTACAAACATGTGTTACTAAACAAACCAAAACCACTATGTTCATACAAATTTTCCACTTCAGCCTCATACCACTTGTCTTAGTCCACCCCCCATGATCCTAAATTGACATGATTTTACAAGATTACATAAATTTAATATCCTAAAATTAAAAAAATTGACCCAGACTTTAGGAAAATATGCTATTGCATGCACCTTATCCATTAGTCTAACAATTCAAGTTTCTCCTGTGCTATTTTGGAACGTAAGCACATGCTTTTACAATATCTCAGGCTTTCATCAAATTACTGTGAAATTATACAAGCTTGTACCTCACCACGGATGACATCATTGATTTTCAAACTTCCTTCCTTTGGTACTCTAAAACGGTATGTGTAAGGTGTCCCTCTGGCCAACTCTAGCTCCACTTCAGCATCTGTCGCACTGGCCCACTTGCCAGTATACACAGGTGGTCGCTGATTCAACTTTGCAATCTCCTTCATCCTTTCCAGCTCCTAGAAAAAATAATGGTTACACCAAACATAAGACACATTGATTGGTCTTAGAAATGTAAAAAGGATTCCTAGATGTGTACAGCACATTCAAAAGATGGGAATCAAAGTGTTATCATAGCGGCACAGAGATTTCAGCTCAGTATGCATCGATGCTGTATAATATAACATTCTGTATTAGCCTATCAGTAAAGATAAACATCCACACTAGTTTTGTATTCCCAATCAGAAGCTCCATACTTCAGTCCATGGATGAAAGCTTCATTTGGAGATTATTTCAGGTTACATAAAAAAGGAGAACAATTTTTTGGAGCTTCAAATCAATGTTTCTAAAGGAGGGCAAATTTCAGTTGTTTAACAAGTAGTTCTTGTTTCATGGCGTGAAAGACAGAATTTTTTTTATATATCAATCTAACGCTTCGGCAAACTTGTTCAGATATTACAACAGTGTCAATAGAAAAGTAATTTTGCTTCAAAAACTAAGCTCTAATTGCCCACGCAGTACAAAATACCACATCACAAGTTTAAAGCTAGAAGTAATTGTCACTTCCAAACTCCTCGCACAAAATGGCAAACGAAGTTCGAAAACGAAACAAACACTTAAGTAGTTAAATAGTTAATAATGCAAACCTCACTTGAGCAGAAACATCGATACACATGACTAGACTCCAGAAGCTTATCAGCATACTGCTTGTAAAGCGCATTCCTCTCCGACTGTCTATACGGTCCATAACTACCACCAACATCAGGCCCTAATCAAGTCCACAACACTTAACACTTCAGATACAGCAGCAATAAAAACAAATACGAATGTAAGCATGTTACAATCATCAAACACATAGCATACATCAAACGCAGCAACAAAAGTAAACAAATGAGGCCCTGTAAAGTCCATAACACTCATCAAACACTTCAGATACAACCCACAATAAAAGCAAATACGAACGTAACAACTATCTATCATCAAACACATAGCATACATCAAAAGCAGCAACAGAAGTAAACAAATGAGGCCCTAATCAAGCCCATAACACTCATCAAACACTTCAGATGCAACACACATTTAAAGCAAATACGAATGTAAAAACTAACAATCATCAAACACTTGGCATACATCATACACAGCAACAAAAGTAAACAAATGAGGCCCTAATCAAGTCAATAACACTCATCAACGCTTCAGATACGAATGTAACAATCATCAAACACTTGGCTCTTAGCATACATCACACAGTAAAAGCAAATACGAATGTAACACCATCAAACACATAGATTACATCAAACACAGCAACAAAACTAAACAAATGATGCCCTAATCAAGTCAATAACACTCATCAACACTTCCGATACGAATGTAACAATCATCAAACACTTAGCATACATCAAACACTTCAGATAAAAGCAAATACGAATGTAACAACCATCAAACACAGCAACAAAACTAAACAATACGACATCGACAGACCTTCGTCCCATTGGAGACCAAGCCAGGTAAGATCGCGAAGCACAGCGTCCTCAGACTCCTTTGTGGATCTCTCCAAATCAGTGTCTTCGATTCGGAGAACGAGCTTGCCTCCCTTGGACCTGGCGAACAGGTAGTTGAAGAGAGCAGTCCTGGCACCACCTACGTGCAGGTTTCCGGTGGGCGAAGGAGCGAAACGAACGCGAATGGATGAGGGATCGGTGGGGGCCATGGAAGAAGAGGCTGAAACTCGGAAAGCTCGTTTTCCGCGGAAAAGTGGAGGTAGAGGGAAACCTAGTTCTGGAAATGCACGGATTCTTTGTATACATAGCCATGGGGGTGCAATGAGGCTGCTCATATTTGGAGCTGAGAATGGAGTTTTGGCTCAAAGTTGAGCTGAGTCTGTTTTGGGAGAGGAAGAAGAGGATAGGCAGCGATAAGAAGGGCTTCTTCTTTTACTTCAAATGGGCAAATCGGCTCATTTGGTTTGATGAAACTGAGCACGAGCTCGTTACTAAAAAATATCAGTTTCGAATTCGACTAATGTGATCAAAGTATCAAGTATCAACTAGTTCATTCGATAACTAAATGGACACCAAATTAGGTTTGAGATCAATTCGAACATCTTATCTAACAAGTTAAGTTCGAGACTTAACGAGTTTAACCCTCAATAGGGTTTGATTCGTATAACGACTCCAAGCCCATTTCAAAGGGTTTTTTTCCTTCTCTATTCAATTCCTTTTTTAGGCCGCAATTTATTTTTATAAATTCATTTAAGAAATATAGAAACTCCATACGTTTATTCGATTCAAAGTCATTTATCACTAATAAACTCATTATTCACATGTTTTCAGTAAATCTCACGTGTGGGAGGCGATGACTGGTGAGGGCATTGGGAAAGCATATATTGTATACATACCACAAACATTAATTTGATGGTTAAAACTCCAAAGACTCGTGATCTAAGACGATAATTTAGAGTTTTATCTAGTCTTTTTTACCACATTTTGTTAATCTTTACTTGTATTTTTATTGTTTCTTGTGCGTCTTTATGTGTTATAGTTGTTTTGTACAAGTTCATATGTTTTTAGGTGGAAATCAGAGAAAAAACGATACGTTTGAAGAGTCGTATTCGAGCATTATAAGGCTCAAGACTTCAATTGAATGCCCCAAGTTCGATCCCTAGTCATAACGGAGTTTTGGAAATTAAGGGACCGGACGCATAAAATATTGGTTTTTATAGTCTCACACTGCATAAAATCATTGAGTACGTGTAATATATGTATCCCAGTTTCATAAGCATCAAGATTTTGAATGAAAGCAAAACTTCCCAACTCCACATCATTTGATTCTTATAAAATTGCACTATCTGTAGGCTGTAGCAGCAAAATAGCATGACCATAATGGAATGCTATATATTCATTCAGATACATGCACTCATACACACATCACTAACTTAAAACTACAAGAAAAAACCAACGAATTTTCTGATAGATCATGGGAAACTTATTTTGCTGCGTGGGAATCTACAAATCTCCATTCACAGTCAGGGAACAATTTGGTAAATTCAATGGAGCCCAAAAGCCTCCACCTCCAGGATGCCAATTTTTGCCTCCGTTTCTTGGAGAACAGTTGAACGGCTATCTCCCCTTCGGATTGCAGCAGTTGGATGTTGCGTGTGAGACCAGGACAAAGGACAATCTTTTTGTCAATGTTGTATCATCAGTATACTACTGTCCCGTATCTGAAAACACAAGTTGTGCATTTACCGGACCTGGCAACATCAGAAATCAGATTCAGGCCCTTGTATTTGATGTCATAAGAGCAACTGTGCTGAAGCATAATCTTGATGATGCTTATGAGCAGAGAAATGAAATTGCCAAGGCTGTTGGGGATGAACTTGATGAACAAATGTCCAAGTATGCATATGAAATAGTTTGGATACGAATTACTGACATAGAACCTGATGAGCATGTTAAGAGAGCAGTGAACGAACTCAACACGGTTACTAGATTGAGGGTAGCTGTTAGTGAGATAGCAGAGGCTAAGTATCCCTCAGGCTTGGGAACTCTTAGACAACGTCAGGCAATCACCAATGGACTGAGAGATCGTATGCCCAGCTTCTCAGTTGATGTACCTTGCACTACGACAACAGGTGTTGTGAATATGGTGCTGGTCACCCAATATTTTGAGGCAATGAAAGACACTGGAGCAGGATTCAAACCTTGAACAATGTAGATTAATCTTGAATTCTAACGGTTTCAGTGAAATCACATGCTACGATGCAATACTTAAAAAGTCAAAACTAGTCCTAGCACTTCTAATAAGAGCTATAGTTATTCAATGGTACCAAAAATTACTGCAGAGTGAAAGAAAGGATTTACTGGGGGGAAATGTAGTTCTACTACTTACCGGGCATCAGACGATTGAATCCCACAACTCATGGATATACCACCAATCACAGGAAATAGACCCTTCTTCACAACTTCAATAATAAGTAAACAAGCACAAAACCACTCTACCTCTAATGTAATCATTACATTTCCCAGACATATTATGGTACAGCACTTAAACCATAGTCACCGGACTTGCTGATCGGGGATTTTATATATATTCATACTTTGCTTGTTTCTTCATTTTGCTGTGTATCTACTACTTACTCTTGAAATCGTAACTGTCTCTTCCTCAAAGAAATTTAAATCGCCATATTCTTTTCTAGCTTCCTCTTGTACAACAGCTAAAAGATCCATCTCTCCCTGAGTTTCCAAACCATTTATCAAAGTTCTGTAAGTTACTCTATCTGGATCACACGGTAATGACTTCATCAAGTAAAAACACTCCATTGCCAAACCAACAAGATTTAATTCCATCAAGCACTCCAGCAATGCATTGAATCCTTCAACATCTGGATCTAAAGAAGTTTCAGCTTTAAGTTCCGTGATAATTACTTCAACCTTTTCAAGCAACCCATTGCTCCCCAAAGCAGTAACCACATCAGCATATAGTAACAACTTGGGCTTGTACCATTCCTCTTTTTTTATATCCGCAAAAGCCTAAACCAGTCAAAGAACACACATATAACCATATTAATCGAATTATCGAAGCAACCAAGCTGATAAAAAAAGCATGACAATAGTATTCAGAAACATATCTAGTTCAAGCAATCATTAAGAGCTCTGTATATTATAGAATGTTACATGCTTAATCAGTTACTCTATCAGTCTATCACTAATTTGCATTTCTCGAGTACCTAATTCACCATTTGCAACAAAAGCCACTTCAACAAAAAGAAAACTCGATACCTTTCTAATACTCCCAATCCTAACATGACATAAGGTCTAAAAAACAATGCGTTAACGTTCCTCTAATCCCAATAGTACGAATTAATCTCTTTCTGGGAATAAAGCACCAAGTGCCACTAAAAGGAGCAAGTATTCTGATGAAGAACAGTACTTCATAACTGAAAATGAGGAAAGGAGCATAGGCCAGAGAATGCAGGCATCACATATGCACATTCTAAAAATAAATAACAAACAAGTGTACAGTTTACAAACACGAATACTAATTCATTTAGCAGTCCCAGTGAAATACACAACAAATATTCACTTCTGAACAGCTAATGGATTGGGAACAGACCTTAAGAGCTAAGTCGCACTGGTTTTGGCGAAGAAGTTCACGAAGAACTGCAATCATATCAAGCTTCAACAACCGCCTAAATTTGCTATTAAATTCATTCCCTAGTGATGTTCCTGGGTTGTTGGCAGCCCTCTTGAGTGCCTGAATCGTCTGGATAGCCTCACTGCTGAGAAATCGTCCCCTCTGAAGTTGTTTTCTATTCTTGCTTCTGTCTCTCACTGTAACACAAAACTTCCTAGTACTGACAGAGATAGACTTTGTTTCTGTCGGTATAAGCCCCACCCGCAACTGGACCACATTATGCGTAAGACAGTGCATTTCAGGCAATTCTGTACAACTCCCCTGGCAGAAATGGAGTTCTGAATTTGACTTGTGAGAATCTTAGAATCAGAACAACTTCTCTTTGGATAGTGCTGGAAATAAAGGGAAAGGGGTAAATATCTATTTCGACTCAACAAATAGTCATTTCATTTCAAGATCTAGTATTTACAGCAAATAGCTACAGAATATCTTTGGATGAACATAGGTCGGTGGCACCGCCGCAGCTGAGTGAGCAGTGCTCCGAGCCTGTAATCATAATTTCGTCGAAATTGTACTAAATTAATTCATAAAGCCAATCAAATGTCATCAATTTAGGTAAAACTGAAACAGAGGTTTTGAATTAACGAAGCAAGGGGAAGAGTTAGAGAAATTGATATCTAGGCTTGGAGAGGGAGATTGTAGAAGCTGTTTCACTTCGTGCCGGGAAGAATAATCCCCCAATGGCAGAGTAATACATGGCACCAGGTGTGAAAAGAAAAGATATTTGCTTGACCCGAATGTAAAATGGGATGGCTAACTTTAGTATTGTCCCATTGTATTTATGTTAGGACTACGATTTTTACCATTTGATCAATTTAAAATTGAATCTTAACCCTTTATTTTTTATTAATACGATATGGTATCGCACTATTGCATAATAAGGTTTCGATATGTCGCATGATAATAAAAAATATTATAAGCCAAATTACTTAACACCCCATTTTAAGCTTAACAAAATATTCCCTCCGTCCCGGACTCATCTTCTCGCTTTTCTTTTTAGTCCGTCCCGGATTCATCTTCCCGTCCCAAATTTGGAAAACCTCTCTCCTACTTTAT